>JAQGBA010000193.1:0-53588 GCA_034698125.1 Prionchulus punctatus | reverse complement strand
ACAAAACGTTAAAAATCGTGCTTATGACAAAACTATATGCAAATTAGGCGTACATAGGTCTCTCTTTAAACGCTTGTGATTTTTCGTGCAAAATATTGATTTAACACGAATATCAAAGTTATATTTAGATTGAATGTCAATTAACTAGTCTTATTTACATTGACGATAGTTGTAGTTTGAACTACAGGGTGAGTCAAAAGAAACGCTCGTTTTGTTGTCTGCTACGCACCTATTTTTTGTGCGTTTCCTAGCAGACAACGAGCGTTTCTTTTGACTCACCCTGTATATAGTTCACGTCGTAGTCATCAACTATAGTTGCAAAAGCAAACTACAGTTGTAGTCACCAACTATAGTTAATGTCTTCAGCTATAGTTGTAGTTATCAATACCTCAATTGCCATCAACTGTAGAACTATAGTCTGCCCTCCCCCCAACACAGAAATAACCCCCGCTCCCCCCTCCCCCCCTTAGTACTAAGTACTACTTAAGTACTACTACTTATCCCAACGCTAATACCATGCACCTATTTTTTATAAACAATCCATCACCAACGAGCAAAAAAAAAGAGACAAGCAAAGCGAATGCAAGCAAAAAGTAAAACGTTCATGCAGAAATTACTGGCACAGGAACAGGCGCACGAGCAGGCTTATGAAAATGATGACCCACAAAGAAAATATTTAGATTTGATTTTAATTTAATTTTTAATTAGGGCTCATTGGGAAAAATGAAGTTCATATTTGAAATCAGCGCAAAATTCTGCATCGAATGATCTATTTCCCGTCTCGATCAGAGTATCACTTCGCGACCTTCCCTCGTAAGTCAACAATTTCTTCTCACCTTTGAGAGGGGCGAAAGGAAGTTTGATTGATTTGGAAGACTTTTTTCCAGATACTTCTGAAATGTGTACAATAATTTTGTTTTTCTTCGCTGCTTGTGTGCTGCCATGCATCATTCAACGCGTTCAAGCCGATGATTGCTTCGAAGCTTGGAGTCGATGCACAGGCTGGAGTTCAGTGGGAACTGGCGTAGTGTGGAAAACCTGCGCCGGCAGATGTCAACTGTGCAAGGGACGCGCCAGCGGCGAATGCAAGCCAGTGACCGGAAAGTGCGGTGCCAGGACCCAATGCAAGTGTTCAGGGGGCACGGTGCCTAAAAGCACGAATTGGGTCGACGTACAGACATGTCGGCTGGGTCTATAGAGATAAAGTGAAAAGCCAAGTCAAAAAATTTGCTTCTTGTTTTGTCTATCAAGTAAAATTTGAATTTATCTTATTTCCAACAGTAGTCAATGTAGGCAACAGTAAAACTATTAAAAAATTCAATTTTTCCGCTTATGTATGTATGTACTGTATAACAAAAACTTTTATTGCCCGCAGGTTCGTATTTAAAAATTTGAACTTCCTTACCGCAATGCTACACGGCTAAAAGCTGACGAAAATGAAATCTCTGCCAAATTTGCTCTAAAATGAACGCGGAAAACAAAAAATGAAGAAGATGAACGACGAAATCACGAACGGTTTCGATTTCGACGAGCTCGAATACGAAGTGGTCATCGAAATAACCGACGACACAGGCGCCCCGTGCCATAGCGCGGATAACGCTGATTTAGCGGATTTAGATTTTAAAAAAATCGCGAACATCGACGTCGAAAAGGAAAATCCCCCGTCACTAATTTGCGACGACCCCTCAGGCGTTAGCCCGTCGGCGGTCGACGATGGATTTTGCCCGGAAGAACAGTGTTCGACGTCGTACGACGCGAAAACCGAGCAAAGTTACCCGTCGGTCGAATCGGAACAAAAGGAAAACGGATGCGAAATTCAAGAAAGTTCGTCGTCGAAAATGCACGATACCTCGTCGAAAATACAAGAAATGCGTCGGCGATCGCCCGTTTCGATCGCGCAACGAATCCGAAACGCGAATCACGCGTAATTAAACGCAAATTTTTTGTTTTCTTCATCGCTTATCCAACTATAGTTCCTCCTTATTGAACTATAGTTATCGCGAACTATACTTACCATAGTCCTATTAAACTGTAGACGCATGAACTATAATCTTTTTATAACTATAGTCTATTGTGAACTAATAGTCCCACTATAACCATAGTCCCTTATTGATTATAGTCTATCATAACTGCAGTTCCTTATCAGCTATAGTCTTTTATGAGCCATAGGCCCTGAAAACTACAGTTACTTATGAACTGTAGTCTGGAACTGGTTTCCTCATTTTTTAGCGACGATGATTTCGACATGGACGAGAATAATTTCGCCAAATTGGATCAGCCGTTCGACGACGGCCACGTCGTTTTGGACCCTTGTAAGTTTTGTAGCTAGTGGCTTTTTTTGCCTTTTTAGCTATTTTTCGTGATGATTTTTTATTACTACTACAAAATTCACTGATATTTAATCTCGTGAAAGAATTATAAAAGAACGGATATCTGAAATTTTAAATTTCGAAAAACTCCATTCTGTGATCTATAATTCGCTTGCCGCGACGCATTTTTTGTTTTATTTTTTAAGATAACGCCGATTTAAATATAAAAATAAACGCGGATAATCGACTAATTTGCGATCCGTTATCTCAAGACGGATTTTGTTTCATGCTGGCCGGCGTTCGTGCGACGCACGGATTCAACCGGGGGAAAATCGGATTCGAAGTGAAAGTACGACTGAACTATAGGTCTTCCTTCAGCGAATATACTTGTCCATGGAATACAGATGTCCACTGACTTTAGTTGTCCATCGGGTGACCTATAGCATATTACTATAGTTTTTTTTATCAACTAGTGTTTTATTAAGTACAGGCTCTTATCAACTATAGTTTCTTTTCAACTGTAGTTACGCTTCAACTATAGTTTCTATTTTTTACTTGTAGATGCTCGAAACCGTCGACGTTTCCGAAGTGAAACCCGAGGAAAACTTTCCACACGAAATGCGCGTCGGGTTCTCAACGTGCGAATCGAATTTACGCCTTGGCGAATCCATATATAGTTACGGCTATTGTAACAACGGCAAGAAAACGAATCTGAATACGTTTACAAAAATCGGCGCCGGTTACGACGTCGGCGACGTGGTTGCTTGTTTAATGGACTTCGACGCGATGCTAGTATCGTTCACGGTCAACGGTTCCGCAGTGGTCGCTTCGGCCGCCGCCGCCGACAGTACCCCGGTTGACCTATTCCAAATCGCCGAACGTGTAAAAAATTTCGAGACCATTCCCACCTTATTTCCTCACGTTTGCGTTAAAAATGTTAAATTCGAAGTGAATTTCGGACGATTGGTAATTGAAACGACAAAAGTACCCGATACGCGCGCGGGCCGTAGAGAAAATTTTGTTTTTTTTTCGTTCAGGAACAGCCATGGTTCGGCCTACCCGACGGTTATACATTCGTCGATCAGGTTTCGCCTGAGCATCGGATTCGAGGACCCATGCCGCCGGCGACGAAAGAAGATTGTACAGTAAGCTTTGAAAAGATATTAGGTTAATTGCTCAACTCTATGTAGTAGTATTCTACCGTAACGTGTGCGTGATGCGCATGCTGTGTTTTGAAAACGCGTACTAATGACAGATTTTCGCGACAGGTTTTTTGCATGGTCGGCCTGCCGTCGAGCGGTAAAACGACGTGGATCAGGCACTATTTACAAACGTCCGGCGACATTAAGCAGTGGACCATTCTCAGTACGGCGTCGGTATTGGATCAAATGAAAGTAAGTCGTGATGCTCAGACGGTTGGGACTATTCCAAATCGTGATAGAGAAAAAAAACAACCTTGTTGCGAAGGCTTTCGAACTTGAACATCGCCCTAGTACTGTACCGACGACTATACATTATTCGTTTTCGTTGCGCAGGTTCAAGGCGAGCCGAGGAAGAAAAAGCATCAAGGCCGGTGGGACATGATGATGGGCGTGGCCGTGAAATGTTTGAATCGATTGATTTTATTAGCATGCCGAATGAGGAAAAACTACATTCTGGATGCAGTAAGAATTTTTTGGTACTTGTTCATCCGTTCCACAGTTAGATTTAATCGCCTCTGCAGACCAACGTCTACCCGGTGCCGCGGCGCAAGAAAATGGTGCCGTTCAAGGATTTCAAAAAACGCGCCATAGTCGTCGTTCCTACTGTAGAAGATTATGCAAATCGATGCCTGCAGCAAATGAGGCACGAGGGAAAACAGATGCCGTCCGACGCTTTGCTCGAAATGAAAGGTGAACTATAGTCGCGTGCGAACTATAATTGCCGATTAACTAAAGTCGACTTGAAAATTGTCTGTTATGAACTATGGACCATTTTTTTAACTAGTTTTCTTTTTTAAATAAACTAGCCCGCACTTTTAGCTTGTTTCACGCTGCCGAAGGACGACGACGGCGTTTTCGACGACATAGAATTCATCGAATTGAAACGCGACGACGCGCAAAAAGTCGTCGACTATTTCAACGAAGAAGGCAAATCGTTCAAGCCGCGCGAGAAAAAACGCCGCGGCGACTGGCAGCAAGAGGAATTGCCGCCGAAACAGCCAAAACAGTTGCAGACGCCGACAACATCCGTGTCGTCTGTCGCCCAGAAACCTACGCATCAACAACAGTACGGCCCTGCGAATCATCATCATCAGCAGACGTATTCGAAATTAAATTCTGCCTACCCCTACGGCGTGTCGCCGTCGTTGAGACCCTACGGTAGGTTGAAATGTCGTTAGCTAGTGAAGAATTTTTGTTTTAAAACTTATCTGGCAACGATTCATTTCAATAGCGCCCGCTTCGACGTTCACGCGCCAATGGACGACGCCGACGGTACCAGGTTCGAGTCAACGAGCCAACGGTCAAGCGCAGAATCACGCCGCGGCCAGTTGGGCCCAAGTGCGAAATTCAGGTTCCGCCCCAGGGGTACATACAAAAAATGGTTGTTAAGTCTATAGTCGTTTTACGAATCGGCGTTTATTTTACTTAACAGTATACTCCGCGAGCAGGATGGCCTGCTAATTGGCCTCAAGCTACTTGGAAACAACTTAATTCGAATGCGAGTCAGCAAAAGTAAAGCATCTATAGTCAACTGTACTCCATTAGTCAACTATAGTCATTGGCAAACTATGGTCATTGGTCGACTATAGTCCGTTGATCCACTATAGTCCGTTGATCAACTAGTCCATTAGTCCGTTGGTCACCTATAGTCCGTTAGTCAACTATAGTCATTGGCCAACTATAGTCAATGGTCAACTATAATAAATGATCAACTACATTCATTGGACACATAGTCCGTTGGTCATCTGTAGTCTACTATACTCACCTATAGTACTATAGTTAATTATAGTCTACTATTAAACTGTAGGAATTGATCAACTAGTCATCGGCCAACTACAGTCCGTTGGCCTCTGTATTCATTGATCATCTATAGTCTACTTTTAAACTAGTAAGTCGTCAACTATAGTCATTGGTGAACTATAGTCTATTGTTATAAGTATAGTAAATGATCAACTATAGTCGTTGGCCAATTATAGTCCCAACTTTAGTATACTGTTCAACTATAGTAAATGAACAACTACAGTTATTGGCCAACTATAGTTAGTTATTTTTTTAGTACCCCTTCAACGTCGTCGTCCGGCTCGAGTTTTGTTTTTCCGCCGCCGTCGTCGTCGTAAAAATGAAACATAAAACAAAAAATATTCTCTATTTGCACTTTTTCAAAATGACTTTTTACAAAGGCGGACAACGAATTCGACTCGAGAATTTTTTATTTGTGGAAAAAATACAAAGAAGATTTTCTACGCGTGTGTTCGTTCGCCTCTTCGTATTTTTTTTTTTTTGAATTTTCTTAGATTTTCGTTAGAATTACGTTTTCGCTCGTTTGCTTTGATTTTTTAGTCGCAATAAAAGTTTTTCCCCGCGAGGGATTTGTTATAAACAGTTTTTTAAAAACCTGCCCTCCTAAGCGTATCTTAAAAACAAATTTTCGAACTTTATTTCAGCCGTTCGAGGCGAAAACTTGAAACGGGGCAGTTTTCCTTTTGATTTTTAGCGTAGAAACGAATTACGACGCGGATGACGACGATAGACGACGAGAAATTTGTTTTTCGCATATGGAATGCGGCATTTGAAGTTGATAAGCAGGTAACTACTAATGTATGGTTGTATAGCCTGCTGATCACTTTGACAGCTGGACCATTTAAAATTATGATGAGCTTATTCTTCTTTCCCCAACTGAGTATCCAATAGCTAGATAGAAAAATTCTGCATTGATGTGAACGAAGACGCTGAAATTTCGAGAGCCTGAAGATCATGCAATTTTCGTACCGTAGGTCAGGTATAATGTAACATTTATTTGATTTTCAGGTACTAAAGAAATCTTAACAGAAGACTGATGAATATCAGAAGTGATCAAAGGGTACGTTGATAGACACATGCACATCAGTTTCTACAGAGGACCATTCAAACCGTGATAAATTTATTCTCTCCCCAAACGAGTATCCAGTAGCTAAATAGAAATATTCTACATGATAAACGAGGACGCTGAATTTTCATGAGCTTGACGGTCATGCCATTTGCGTGGCGTCAGGCATACTGTGATTTTTATTTGATTTTCAGGTAGGTACCAGGGAAATCCTAATTGATCTTCTGGAAGATGGATATCAGATGCGATCAAAAGGTACGTTTACATCTGCACATCAATTTTTTTTACTAAAGACCATTCCAAATCGTGATGAATTTATTCTTCTTTCCCCAACTGAGTATCCAAAGCTAGATAGAAAAAATTGACATTGATGTGAACGAAGACGCTGAAGTTTTTAAAGATCCTGCCGATTATTCGTGTCATGCTGCACCTCGTGTTCGAAAGTTTTTGTTTGATTTGCAGGTACCAGTAGACATTGTTCAATCCGCAAGCTTTTAGAACAGGTACACACTTTGAAACCGTGAAGTTTTTTCTTCGGGTACCATTTCAAATTATGATGAATTTATTCTTCTTTCCCCAACTGAGTATCAAAAGCTAGATAGAAAAAATTGACTTTGATGTGAACGAAGACGCTGAAGATCTTAACGATCATGCAGATCATTCGTTTCATACTATATCTCTGCTACAAGTTTTTTTTGGATTTGCAGGTATCAGTAGACGCAAGTTGAATTTGGACCCACTAGGCGGGCTTTTACAATGAACAGGTAAATTGAACACTTGAAGATCATTTTCTTTCGGGGACCATTTTAAATTATGATGAACTTATTCTTCTTTCCCCAACTGAGTATCAAAAGCTAGATAGAAAAAATTAACTTTGATGTGAACGAAGACGCTGAACGTTGATAAACCTGCAGCTCACATCGTTTCCTACTGTGACTTACAATTGTCAACGTTTGTATGAATTTGCAGGTACGCAAGAAGTCGAAATAGGTCAATTTTTCGATACCTGGACGTCGCGTTTGTTTTTTATAGTGGCAGGTAAAATTGTTGAATCTTGAAGATCCTTTCTAAGTTTTGCTATTTCAAATTGCTTCATGATGAATTTATTCTTCTTTCCCCAACTGAGTATCCAATAGCTAGATAGAAAAATTCTGCATTGATGTGAACGAAGACGCTGAATTTTCATGAACCTGACGATCATGTCCTTTGAGCACTGTAGCGCAGTACACTATCATTTTTATTCGATTTTCAGGTGCCGAGGAAATCTTAATTGATCGTCTGAAAGATGTTGTATCGGAATTGATCAAAAGGTATAATGATAGACACCTGCACATCATTTTCTACCGAGGACCATTCCAAATCGTGATGAATTTATTCTTCTTTCCCCAACTGAGTAGTAAAGCTAGATAGAAATATTTACTTTGATGTAAACGAAGACGCTGAACTTTTATTAACCTGCAGATCACTTCGTTTCCTACTAACTTACAACTGTCAACGTTTGTATGAATTTGCAGGTACGCAAGAAGTCGAATTTGGTAAAATTTTCGAAACCTGAACATCGCGTTTGTTTTTTTTAGTGGCAGGTAAAACTGTTGAATCTTGAAGATCCTTTCTAAGCTGTGCCATTTCAAATTGATTCATGATGAATTTATTCTTCTTTCCCCACCTGAGTATCTAAAACTAGATAAAAAAATTGTACTTTGGTGTGAACGAAGGCGGTGAATGTTCATGTACCTGACGATCAGACAATGTTTATGCTACAGAATGGTTTTTCGTTTTCAGGTACCCATGAAAATGGTATGGCCGTCCAATGAAAAAATCATTTGCGGATGTGATAAGGATGTATGTTGCAACTTTCATAAATATTTTAAATGGACCATTTCAAATGCATGATGAATTTATTCTTCTTTCCCCAACTGAGTGTTGAAGCTAGATTGTAAAATTTACATTGAAGAGTACGAAGACGCTGATTTATTTGCGAACCTGCACATCAACCATTTTTTATATCACTTCGGTAATTTTGCTTTGATTTGCAGGTACCAACCTGTTTAGCCGGTAGCGGCAAGCAGCCCTAGATAATACTGGAAGCTGCCAAGGTCATCCAGTAAGATGGCAGAATTAATACGCATGGTCACCTCCGACAACTATTACCGAAACCTTACTAAATAATTTAACTACTGTTTGCTCCTGACATGTTCACCAAGACTGCTGATAGGTACGTTAGCACTTAATAATTATTTTCTTGTAATGACCATATCAAATTGTGATGAATTTATGCTTCTCTCCCCAAACTGAGTATCCAAAAGTGAGATGGAAAAATTTACTTTGACGCGAACGAAGACGCTGAGGTTTTATGATCTTGCAAATCACTCGTTAAAATAGTTTTTTATACGATCCAGGAATTAAAGTGAGCATTACATATAGTAAAATTGCAGCACTTTTTAAGATTCTGGATATTGTTTTCTATTCAACAGGTAACTTTTGATGCTTGAAGATCATTTCTGATGTGGACCATTTTCTATTATGATGAACTTATTCTTCTTTCCCGAACTAAGTATTTACTATGACTAGTACGATGTCGCTGAAATTTATGCACTAACTTGAAGATCAATCTATTTTGTCAACAAATTATTGCTGATTTGCAGGTACAAGCAACCAAAACTACAAATCGCCAAAGAAAAAAGTCATTGCTTTACCCTTTTGTATGTGTATTAAATATTTCTTGCAATTCAAAATAAAATCAAACAAACCAGACTGGTTGTGATACTTACGATTTGACATAATTTTTTATCTCAGCAATTCAAAGCAACAGAATTACTACATTCAAGCGCTTGTAAAAAATGTTAAATCTATCTAAAATGTAAACTCAATTTTTTCGCCCCACTATTTTGCTGGAAAATTAATGGATCCTGACAAGGTTATGATTTCACAGTGAATCCTGTAATTCGTTTCTGAACTATAATCCTTTCAGATTTATGGCTGGCGTAAAATTACAGTAATCTTACGGTTAAAATTTACAATCTGTATTCAGATAAGTGTCTTTTAAGTATGCACAAGCGATAGCGACAACCACCAGCTCTGTATCTCAATGTATGCTGGAATCTCATTGTTTGCTCGAAAATCAATATTTGAATACGGATTGTATGTCTCAACTTTATAATTACTGTATTTATTCCAGCCGCAGTTGTGAAAGCACTAAAAAGAATTTCATTGAAGTTTTCATTTATTTTTATGGACGTGTTTGGCACAGCAGTACAAACAACAATGGTAATTGAACACAAATAAAAATATACATGAATATATTATAACATTACAATACTGTGGATATTCTGTAATTTGATAAATAGGACGTTGTTGGTATTACAAAATTAAGCTTTCTGAAAGTCAAAATTTATTCAATGTACTATATTTCCATATTAAGAAACGTTTCAGGAGAAAAAGATAAAGCAAGACAGGACAGTTTGAGAAATATGCTCAAAGAAGAAGACATTCTTCTTTAGAAGTGCGATCTATTTTCATTTTCCAATAGCGTATTTCTGTAGTGACCGGCTTCTGGGTTTTCATAGCTGCTTTTTCCAGCTTCGTGTTTCTCGTGTGGTGGTCCAGACTGCCACAAGTTATCACTGGAGAGGTTGGTCGATGATTTGGTTCTGAAATTTGTGCACTCTATAGTCGATCGCAACTTTGTTGAAAAGCATGAAAGTGCCAGAGATAAAGGAAAATAAGAAGTTTAGCTTGTTATGAAAACAATAATTACTTTTTGCTTTTAACTAGTGAGTAAATTGTGTAGGCGATGAGTCCCAATGTAATTGCGCCGAGGATGCAGGAGACGATAGTCAAGGCCAATGGCAGAGCTAAAACAACAAAGTAGATGCATAGTGCATTTGATGTTACTGTAAAAACTTACGGTTTGTGCATTTATCTCCCATGTAGGTCCATGGGCATCTGAAAGTTAAAAAGAAACAATCTAGCCATTTATGACTGACCATGTGGGAATTAATCATGTAACTACATTGACTAGCTAGCTCGAAATAATTAATCAGTTGATTTACTTGCAAGCGAACGAGTCGTATGTTGCAACACACGTTCCACCATTGCTACAGTAATTAGCCTCACAATTGTCTTTGGGAGGAGCTGCAAAGTATATAAATGTACCAAATTATAAGAAACATGCTTACAGTTTATGTACCATTGCAAACAAATATTTCTCCTCCGTTTGCTATGTAAGATGACTTATGTTTTACTCCTTCCATACATTGGCACTGGAACTGTATCGCGTCATTGGTACCTTGATAGTCGACGCACGTGGTTCCAGGATAATCCTCGCACAACTTTTCCGTTGTGGCACATGGGCCACTAGCATCTGGAATAGATGAGATTGTTGAACGTCTTCACTTCAATATACTTTTGCAACTGCGACTTGAATAAAAGTACAGCATTACTGAAGTGGAAATTTACAATACATATTCGGATATTGATTTTAGCATGCTTGATAATGCTTTCAACTGCATGCTCGAAAATCAATATCTGAATACGGATTGTAAATCTCGACTTTAGGATTGCTGTACCTTTATTCCAGTCTCAGTTGTGAAAGAACCGTACGGTCAAACTATAGTTTTACCTTCTGAACTCTCATACACCGCTGATGAATCTATACCGAAACAGTTATCACCGCAGCTATCGGCAGCATTTTGAATATTTGTATTGATTTGAATTATGTCAGCATTTACAATCTGCGACAGGAATATCTTCACGATTACAGTGGTATTCATTGGATCGTCAGCGAGCGCCATTGATTTTACAGTATCAGGCCTAATATACAGTGCACTATTACAAGCCTGATCACTACAGTATGCTCTGTATTTGGTTTATTACATCGCTTCATCGTGCACTTTGCAAGAAAGGTATGTAGCTACGCCGCTGTTCAGTGCGTTAATCTAGAACACTACTCTTTTCATTTTAAAAACAAATATACTGTGGTTTTCTGACGTTACCTGACTCTCAATAATCGGATAATCGATTGTATTGTTCAACGTGTAGTTTAAACTGGTGAAGGTCAAATTGCCGTAAGTCGAACTAGCTAAAAATGTAAAATTGGAATTATACATATTGCAAAATTCCGCACATAAATTCGGGCAGAACAGGCTGTTTTTTATTATATTCGCATTACCTATAGACTGTGATACTTAAATGTTATCTTGCACAATTAAATTACGACCTTTTTGATCTAGACAAATTATTACCTACGATACAGTTTTTTTGGCCGTCGTGCGTGTAATACCCCCATTTGCATTTGCAACTGTAGTTTCCAGTTGTATTTTCGGGCGAACATTCGATTGGGCCCGTATACCCAACGCATGCCGAATACGGATCGCTATCGCATAGATCTATTGAAATAGTTTGTTTTTGAATGAGTCTTCAGTTAAAAAGTCAAGAAAAAGTTTGCACTTGGTGCAACTGTTGTTGGGTTCGGAGTCGATGAGGCAGTTGAAGCTAAAGTTGTAAAAATTCAAATTTCTGATATATGTCGAACTATCTGAGGTGTCGATACCTGTTCCTGACACTGTTGATGATGTTTCTTGAGATGGCTGGGAATTCGTACTTCCAGGACCTAAAATATCGCATGCTAACTATTTAGATATTGGTATGAAATTTGCTCTAACTATGCTCAGTTGTAGTTTCCACTGAAGTGCTGTGCTGTGCCGAGGAAGAATGTTCTATAGCTGTAGTAGAAGAACCAGCAGGGTTTTCTATAGGTGTAGTAAAAGAACTATGTTCTATACCTGTAGTTGAAGAACCAGCAGGAGTTTCTGTGTTTATAGGAGTAGAACCAGCAGAAGTTTCTGTGTTTGTAGGAGTAGAACCAGCAGAAGTTTCTGTGTTTGTAGGAGTAGAACCAGCAGAAGTTTCTGTATTTGTAGGAGTAGAACCAGCAGACGTTTCTGTATTTGTAGGAGTAGAGCCAGCAGAAGTTTCTGTGTTTGTAGGAGTAGAACCAGCAGAAGTTTCTGTGTTTGTAGGAGAAGTTTCTACAGAGGTAGTGCTATGATCGGCGGCAGATGAAGCTGAAGCTGATTTGAAAATACGAGAGAAATCAGAAGAATTGTCCAAGAATTTTTGTCTATCGTCACTTACTAGTTGTTGAATCGTCACTGGCCACTAATAAACAATGGGCAATAATCGTGCACAATAAAACGCAAATCGAAATTTTACCCATCTTCTCAAAGTGCTTCTAGCTGCGACAAAAAGCAAAACTAAAAATGGTGGCGATAAAAGAAGAAAAAACAGACGCAGACACACCAAGCTAGTTGAACTATAGTTCGTAATTTGTTTCTTTTACTCGCGACACATATTAAAATTTGATAAACGTTTGAAGGGCGTTTATTTGAAACGCCTTAGTTATCATTTTGAAGCTGAAAAGGATCGGCGTTTTATTACGAAATAGCGATTAAAGCGAGAGATTTTACGAAACATTATTTTTAAAGGTGTACATAGTATTGTAGCTAGGTACGATGTAAAGTCCGACAAGCTAAGCGATTATAATTTTTCATTTGCGACCGAAACATAAAAAAACTCGGGTTTAGGTCGTGAATTTGTTGACGTAGCTTTCGATGAATTAACACACCCAGTTCAGAACTGATAAACCTCTCATTCTTCTTACTCATACTGCTTTATCAGTTGCGAACCTTAGTACGCGTTATTTTAGCTTATTGTTCATTAGTGCAACGTTATTGTACATCAGCGTACATTGAAGTGCAAAGTTTTCACAGAACTCGTAAACTGCAATGAAATTTTGAAGAAAGTGTCTTTTGTTACCATAAGTCGGAAATATTTCTCTCAACTTTGGCATAGTTACTGAGAGCGTGAGTGAACAAGCGCTTATGAGTAAGTGAATGATTAACCGTCAAGGAGATGAACGAACGAATAAGTAGTGTAAAGTACATGAAGTGTAGATGAAAGTGTCTAAGTGAGAGCGTTAGAGTGAGTGACTGAGTAAGTGAGTAAGCAAGTGAGTGAGTGATTGATTGAGCTTTTTTGTGACTTATTGACTTAGTGTGAATGTGAACGTTAGCGGGATTGAGACTGATGGTGAGAGCGAGTGGGGAAAGTATAATTGAGATTGAGCTGTTGTAAGTGAGTGAGTGACTGAGAGTGGAATGAGAGCGGAAGTGCGATATTAGTTGATTGAGTGGCTGAGTAAGTCAGGACCTGACTGAACACGTGCGCGACGAGGCAATGAGCGATGCGCGATTGTTGAGCGCACTTCCAAATGCATGAGTGAATGGTTGAGTAAGTGAGCGTTTAAGCATGACGGTAATTAAATGATCGAGTGAGCGATAGCGAGTGAAGGAGTTAAGAAATTTGTGACAGTTGCATGACTAAGTGACTGAATTAATGAATGAAGTCTGATAAAGTGGATGAGTGGCTGCTGGTTGCATAGGTTATTCAGTTATGTCGGTGAGCGCGAACACATTATGTTGAACAGGGCTGAATATGAACGTTATCTTGTGTTTAACAAGATAAGGTAGCTAGTAAATGAGTGAATGCTTCTTGCTGGGATAGTTAATTCACAGCGCGCATGTTTGTGAACGATTTATTGAAAGCTAAGCCACTTTAAATCTGTCGAAGTTAGCGAGCTAAATTTCAAGTACCCAATGGTTTCAGATTCTACGCTCAGGTATCCATTATTATTTTACTGAAAACAATTCAAGTCCAGTCAATAACAAAAGTTTTCAGCAAATATTAATGTATGAAATAACATCAAACTCAACCACAATGTTTTCAACAATGTACTTATCATAAGCGTATTACCATTTCCACCTGCTTGTGTGCTCGTACTATGTAGTAAACTTTCGTTCAATGTACTCGGTCGAAACGTGGTGCTATGAGGTACGTGTACTTGACCTTCAACAAATTCGGTTTCAAGGGTACAATAAAAAATATTAAATAAAAAGGCTTACATGTATAGTATATGAATTCGCCGACGGAGTACTGACCAGTAGCAACGTAACCAGTGGCGCAGGAGCAGAAATACTGTTTGTTTTGTATGGTGCACACAGTGTTTACTGGACATGCGTAACCAGCTTTGCACAAATCTGTTGCTAAAATACAACTGTTGCATCCATCGGCAGCTCAACGAGTACAAAGAAAGTAAATGCTTGTGGAGCCTTTCTTGCTGAAAAGGGTGTTCTTGCGGGTGGCTCAGTGGATTAGAGGGTTATCGAAAGATCGGAGGTTCGAATCCGGGTGCTGGTTTATTTTCCTAATGGCCTTGAGCAAGCTGTACCGTTCACATTGCTTACTGGTACCCTTGAGCAAGGTACCTTTAAAGGGGTCATCCAAGAGAAATGACATCGCTAGACGCACATACCATGTTGGTACAGTTGTCTCTGTTGCACAATAGTGCTTCAATGTGCTAAGCTTCTGTTGTTAAAGAAACTGTCTTTCGTTTTTTCCTTTTTGGAAATAAGGCTATCAAAAGATGAAAACAAACAGAGGTGCTTACCAGCTACTGCGGTATCGATGGAAGCGTTCGATTGTAATCCGAAACACGAACCGTGTTTACAGTTTCTAACAATGTACGCCTCAATTGTGTAATAAATTAGATCAGTCGTACCCTCTGTAAAGTTTTGAAATGTCAAAACAATATTAGCTACCAAACTATCATCACTTCTTAAATAAGATCTTGTTTTTTCATTTATTCAAAATTTTTATCATTAGGTTTTTTACATGAATTTGGTTACTGTACTCCCCATGTAATTACTGATACGTTTTTTTTGAAAAACTTCGTTTAACTAAAAAATTAACGCTTATTCAGATTTCTGAACTAATAAAGGATTGTAACTTACTGTTTCGGTGATATTTGAGCTGTATTCCTTGAACTCAGGATTGCCAGGATCACCGAGAGCCGGTTGAAATGTAAGACCAGAAAATCTAAGCGAAGTTGCATAGAGGAAGCTTCCTACAATAATGGAATGCTACTAAGGTGATCACAGCTTTGCCTTTTTGAATACCAGTTGAGCATGTGTTCGTCGAAATGTCCAAGTAATACCCCGCTTGACAGTAACATTCGTAGCTGTTAGCAGCAAATGGTTCGCAGACCGTTGGTCCTTCTGGACAGTTCAACGGTTGTGTACTGTTGCAACTGTCATCCGCTAAAACGTGGAACCAATATAAAAAAGGATTTTTACAAAATATATTTTTGGTTCTTGCTTGTTAAATAATCCGTGGCTATTATGCCATAGAATAAGCTGAAAATTAAGGTGGTATGTGAACAGAGTTTCAACATCATAAGTCAATTTTGTATTTGTAAAACAAAATTTCGCACTTAATTCACTAGCCAAGTTTTATTACCTATCAAAACATGACGTTTTGACACAAACTTATAAAGACTCGTTTATTGTATGCCATATTTATTAACAATGCGACTATTTACTTTAAAAAAAGAATAAACATCTTGTTGAACCTTATTATCAATGATTAACTTCTTTGAAGTGCAAATAAAAAATATTGAACTAAGTATTTATCAATTTGGCCGCTCCGTTTTCCAACCAAACATAACACTTCTAGACAAATTTATATTACAAATAACAACTTGCATTTAGTTGGAGGGTATCAGTGTGAAAACGTGATGAAAATTGGAAGCGGGGGGGGGGGCAGCATATCGATAAAAAGGTACCACGTCATGAAGTATGGTATGGTTTAAGTACTGTATTCCGAATAAAGCGTGCCGCAACAACAGTTAGACAATTTTTTACATGCCATAAATCAAAGTTCATCGGCAGTTGTCCATTGTCGCTTACCAGAAGCCTGCACGTTGCAAATCAGTATTATGATTTTCAATATGAAAGAGGTATGTAATACAATGATTACAAATTTGTTTTGTTTTTCCTTCTGTTCGTAGTGTATGAGCAAAGTTGCAATGAATAAAATAAGTTGCATGGGTACACTACATCGAGTATTGAAACTAGAATCATGGCAAACCTAATCAAAGGAAAAGAAATTGTAACGGTTCAGCTAAAAAAACAAATAGTTTTCTCTTGCTATTTTCACATGTACAGTAGAGCCATTATTAGTCAATGGGCACCTAAAATGTGAAATTTTTTTGTTGTTATTCAATGAGAAAGGAAAAAAATTCAATGAGAAACATACTTGCAGCCTGATTTAGAACTCCATGTTGATGGTCTCAAGATACCGTTACAACTGTAGTTGATGTGTAGGTTAACATCAAAAGTTATCGCAACTCCAAATTCGATAAATACTTACAAGTTTCGCTCGTCACTACGTCACAGTGATTCAGTGGACCGTCTTGCTGGCAACTATCTGCGCGATAACAAATGTAATGATTTGCTTTGTTTTGCAGGTTACAATTGGTGATCGTCGGACACTTCCTGCTAACGTGCTTCCGAGCAGTTGTTGTTCAAATATAAGTTTATAGCAGCACTGATAAGTTTGATAACAGTTGCTAAAGTTTTTTCATTTGTAAATAAACCACTGGCGTATGACAGGGTAACATTTTCTATCACACTTTCAAAACTGTCAATAAAATGTTTTAAAGATCCTTTTTAACATCTTCTCGAAATCAACACTTGAACGAAGAAACATTACTTCCAAGATAAGTCGGACTGTTGGTTTCGAAGATGAGATTCGCATGAAAATGTTGTTTGTGCAAACAAAAATGAACATGGATAAATTCAAATTTAGTTAATGTATCAACTATTGGCGACGGTAGTGCAGAACATTGCTGATCCAGGCTCATTGAAAGCTTGTGTGTAGTCGAGGTTTTCGAATTTCAATATGACACCCAAATAGAAAATTACTTGTAAAAACTAAACATTTCGTTTTTCTTACACAGTCTTGTGACATTGCATACTAGTTTCGCACGTATCATTCAATCTGTTCAGGAAATATCCACCTTGACAAAAGCATTCACATGATGATGTGAGATCCATGGTCGTTTAATTAAACTACAGTTTTATTAGAAACTGAAAAAAATTGAAAAAAAGCATCGCAAGAAGGTCATTTTTTACAAAATAAATTACAAAATTAGATACTTTTTAAATCGAATTTCTCTGCTTGTATTACGTAATAATAAGGAATAACATAAGAATAACTGTGAACAAACATGGTTAAACAATGTTTCTTTAAACTTTAAACAAGCTTTAGAATGTAAAAATGGTTTACTACATTTCACAAGCAAAAACACTATCTACGATAACACTTAATCGTAATAAAAATTATTGACTCATTTTATGACCATTTTTAATGAACTGATAACGCATTTGACATGTTATAGTGGTTACTGTATGTGCATGTGGTGATTTGGTGTGGTTGCTTGCTAACTAGAAACTTAAAATAATTTATTGAAGAAGAGTAGCTTGTATGTAGTTAACAAAATGCACTGCAACTAGAAAACAAATTGTTTTAAGAACAGCAAGAAATTACACGAACAACTTTATTCCTTGTATACAGTGATATTCGTGGTATTCTAGTGTCGGTATCATTCAACATTCGGAGATATGGCGTGGCCTCGTCCAATGTATGCTGTGGACGGTAGGCACTGGTATAAGATGTAATTTCGAATACATTTGAAAAAATTTCTTCCGAATGAGGTGTATTCCTTGCTGGTTCCGAATGAAACGGCAAAGTTTCAACGTTGCTGCTGGGATTGATGAGTTGACCTGATATTGAACATTGGCGACAAATGTCCGTAGACCTGCAAATCATAAATGTGGAAGAAATTGTCGTTGATTATATTTGCTTGCTAGCGAGTTACTGTGAGCTTGTGAGCTGTGAGTTTTCTTCGACAAATTTTAAGAAGACACAGAGTTAGAACTGTTAAAGCCATCAACATTATAACTCCTATGATTGACACCAATACAAGGGGTAAATCTGCAAAGAAATATTAAACGCATTCATTGAAGAACAGGCTAAAAATGACAACACCATTTTCTCATTCGGCCCCCGTATGTGTCCCAGGACATCTGAAAAGAAAATTATTGAGCTTTAAACGATGTTTGAAAAACAAATAGCAAGAATGATTATTTACGAACACAAGTTGGTGGTAGAATCTAACTCATTTAGGCAAGTAACAATTAATTGGCCTGCAAATAAAAGCATCAAGTTACAACTACAGGTGTTTCTTTATTACTCTTACAACTTACAAGTATCGTAAGTAAAGTCATCTGCAGGATAATGGTCGATGCCTTTCTAACCAGTGTAACAGGAGCACACATACTGGATATTTTCTACCAAACATGTCGTGTACTGTGGACAAGTGTAACCATATTCGCACAAATTGGTAACCGAAAGGAAACACATAGTTCTTCAATTGACAACAATGAAACTGATAACTACACTGACTAATTTACTTACCGACTCTGTCAATATCAAAAGTAGCTCCAGATGATAAATTGAAACAAGAAACTTCTGTACAGTTTGTTTCAATGCAAGATGATAATGTATTGCTGATTTCGGATATGTTAGTTGCATTTGAATATATCAAAACGGTATCAGCTAGCACACTGCCTTGACTAAAAAATAAAATAATTTCATTGCTGAAAGGAGATTTTATTGGAGGACGGTTTACATGAAGGCAGTTACTGCACTTCCCATATAGTCCGCATCATTTCAAAAGAGTGCATTTAACCACAAAAATGTTCAGTTTCTCCAAGACTTTTGTGCACCAAATGCTACTCTTACTGAATGAGCAATATTACTACTATACCCTTTGAACGGGCTGGAACTCAATGAGTTCTTGTTAAAAGGTAAGGTAAACGAATTGCAATACGGCAGCATAAAGATTATTGAGAGACAATTTTACATTGTCATGTGGTATGAGATATGACTAGAACAAGTAAAATGTGTCCTCGGTAGTATAATGGTTAGTATTCCCGCCTGTCACGCGGGCGACCTGGGTTCGATTCCCAGCCGGGGAGTAATTTTTGAATTCCAATAGAATCAAGGTTTCTTGTATTTTTTTAAAACGCTTGACAAAATAGTGACAAAAATTATTCCCGTGCCGGGAATCGAACCCGGGCCGCGTGGGTGAAAGCCACGAATCCTAGCCACTAGACCACACGGGATACAAAATCAAGCATCCTGATAATCATTATATTTGTATTAGCCTTAAATTTTATTAAAATATGATCAAGGTATTTAATTTTTTGATGCTCTAACGTACGCGGATCATTAAATTTATAAAGTTATAAAATTGCGTATTGATTTATCCGCTGTCTACCTCATTTTTGCGGGAAGTTTTAACTTGTAAAATGTTTATTAAATAAAAAAATTAAAAAACGGTTTCCACTAGCTTTATTTGAATCTCCACTAAAAAAATTAACACGATAATCAGTTTATCCGATCAAAATTTAAGATAAATTCTGCACACCGAGGCTAACAAGCTAACGCTATTAAAATACAAAAAAAATCAGGGGCGAACCGGGTTTGAACCGGTGACCTCTCGATCTGCAGTCGAATGCTCTACCACTGAGCTATCACCCCACGACAAAACTATCTTAACTATGTCATCTAACATTGTGCTTCCACAGTAATTTTCTGACGATTATGTAATAACGTTTAGATAATAAAGTTTGTATTTTGATTTTAATATCTTAGCATGGTAAAAAAACATGTAAATGTAGAGAAGTATGATGTTAAGAAAACAAAATATATGTATTAGTTCCTTCCTTTTAAAAATAAGTGACTGATTTGTCCGGTAGCTGTAATTCCAAGTTGAAAAGTTCTAAAACAAAATCTCCAGCTCCGAATAAAACGTGAAAAGTATAATTTTCCAACTTTAACATTCATCAGTTTTTAAACAAAATAAGTCACTGTCTTTGCATTCTTTGCATTGCCATGTAATGGCTGATCATTCGTTGGACAATTTTAGTCACCGTTGTTGTTGTCGATGATTTCTATTTGAGCTTTGCATTCTCCAACTATCTCGATCCAACTCGGCCTCTTCGAAACCTCGCGATATGTGCACCGGATAATTAAACTTCTAAAGAACGTATCGTTACACATTCCAACATTACATCGAAGGAAATCGCGGAGCGTGCGGTTAGGATAACCTAAAAACAATAAAAGTGAGACCTGCTGCCAAAGCCTTAAGCCAACTGCCCATCCCCACTACTGGCAGCGTTAATACTATGGATCCTCTCTCGATCCTAAGACTGCTTCCGTTATATTGATCACCCCTTATTTTACAGCCCAATAACTTGTACAGTTAATTTGCTAATGAAGATAACAAATTAATTTACCTTCGTAATAATTTACCATGTGAAGTACAGTAACACCGTAACACCAGATATCGCCTTCTTTGTTGAAAATAATTTTGGGACCAACAACACTTTTTTTCACGAGCTGTACCCATTCGGGCGGCCATCTGAAATATTCCTGATAAAAATCGATGCGAATTTTTTAAACTCCTCAAATCAAACTCTGATAACTGACTGTATTGGTGTATTGAATTGTCTCAGTCCGAATACGTAATTATTAATTTTGTTCTGATCCAATTTACATAAGCCGAAATCGCATATTTTCAACTTTAAGTCGTCGTCCAGCAAAATGTTGCGAGGGAAAAGATCGAAGTGAATAATGTTTTTCGTATGAAGGTAATTCATGCCCTAAAACAGAAAAAATAACAAAGTTTGGTTGAGTCAGTGCCAAAAGCTTATAAATGGTCCTCATGATAAAACAGCCCCAACCTGTATCCAGGCGTGATGTTACAAGCAAAATCTTACAGCAGCTATCTGCGAGCAAAATTCTATGATCAGCCTTCGTGTAATCGCAGCGTAGTTTCGATTCAGATAATCTTTCAAAGAACCATGCTTCAAGAACGGCATTAAAATGCCATCGATTTCATTTTTCCGATCTATAAATACTAACTATAGTCCTTTCTTACAATCAGCTAGAATAAAAGTACAATAATCCTAATGATGAAATGACAATCCATATTCAAATATTGATTTTCGAGAACGTGAGTGATTCAAAATCAATATCTGGATATGGATTGCAAATTAGGATTACCATACCTACTTTTTTAAGCTTGAAAGGACTATACTAGCACGTACTAATTGTATATCCGACACATTTCAGAATGTTTTCGTTATTACAGTTTTGCATAGTTTGAATTTCGACGAGCAAGTTTTCGACTGTGATGTGTGTGTCTTTCAATCGTTTCCAAGCAAAATATTTGCTTGGCTGACTGTTAACTTGACTGACTATCGATACTATTCCAAAATTGCCCTGAAAAATAAAATACCCAGCATATTTTGAAATCTGGATTGCTCGGACTACCTCGGAATGTTTTGGAGGAGTTTCTGGACAGTGAATAACAAACGGCGATAGACTGTAATCTCCTGTGATGACCAGTCGTTCGTTTTCATTGATGGTCACAGTTTGTGGCATGGCATCACGTTCTTTCAAATCTGAATGACAGGCAACAGTGATTACAAAACAAAATAACGATGCTGGCTGACTGCGAAACTTGCATAAAGCTATTCTGTCGAACTTTCCTAAGAATTCTTCGACTGTCGGCTGATTTTCCTTTTTCCTCCAACATTCAGCTGATAGCAAGAACAGGTGAAATCCGATGTACTGGATTGCGAATGGTTCGTACTCTGCAACTACATTGCTTTGATAAGACCACACCAAACAACCGCGAGGTACTGGAAAACGATATGGCTAAAATGAAACATGGTGATTTTGCTGTAGTTGACAGTTGCCACGTGACTGACTATAGTTGACGAGCCATTATAGTTGCCAGAGAACTATCCCACGACAGTGGATGGGCGACTATAGTTGACAAATCACTACAGTTGGCGTGTGACTATAGTTGTCTGGAGACTATAGTTCCAATGTACTATAATTTACAGATTATGGTCAGTACATCGCGAACATCGGCCGGTAGAAAGCCGAAATTCAAATTTTCAAACATAGTCGTTCCCATCGCATAAATGTCATTGGAATGTGATGGTTGAGAAAAAACGTCTGACGCAGTAAATGGTCTGAA
This sequence comes from Prionchulus punctatus, assembly GCA_034698125.1. Taxonomy (NCBI): domain Eukaryota; kingdom Metazoa; phylum Nematoda; class Enoplea; order Mononchida; family Mononchidae; genus Prionchulus; species Prionchulus punctatus. Next base: position 31,196 of record JAQGBA010000193.1, on the reverse strand, counting down.
AAAGAGCGGTTTTCGATCTTAGCCAGCAACTATTGTCACTAGTATTATTATGCAAATGAGGTTACCTGACGTTCTTCCGGGATGGTTCTGCAAGTACGATGCGACTTTGAGCAAAGTCTCTATCGTTCGGTTCAATTAACATATTCGAACAGTTTATGTCATCGTGAATGATGCGATTTCTCTTCTGAAAACAAAAAACCTGTAGTGGCCAGTGAGGTTGCGAGCTAAATTAATCAACGAACCAAGAATAAAACGGCTTTAATCAGAGATCGACAGGAGTTGAGGAGGAACAGCGGCGATAATTGTTTGGAATTTTGAACCATGAAATCTTTCAATGTGAGGGGTGGGAAATATTCCATGATCAAACCATGTGAACCCTCTCTAGTCAGTCGGTAACTAATGTCGAAAATATTACGTATATTTTTGCAGGAATGGTATAACAGTTGCTCCGCCGATCGAAAAACTTTCTGTATAAATACAAGGAAAGGTGAAATATTTATGTTTCTCACAAAATCTAATTAACAAGACAACGTACAATAACTTCTTGGTCTCGTGCAAATTCGGCTGCAATCCTTTTCACCACGACTGTCTTTTTATCAAGAGTGCAGACTGAATAGTTGAAACATCCATTTGCAAAGTTTCTAATTTCTAACAGTTTCGATGTCACTAGAGTCTTGTCGAATGCAGGTATATGTGCTAAAAAACAAAAAACGTGTCGCATTTAGTTCAAGAAAAGGTACAAAAAGTGAACTAATTGTGGCACTGTGTGCACAGTATTTTTACACTGTCTAGTCAATCATTAGAGCTCTTTTTTAAAGTTAGCCAGTGGACTTAATGGTTTTAAAATTTCATGAACTGCAACTATAGATTAACTTTAATATTAGCAAATGATTTAATTACCACCAGGACAAGCATAAAAATTGAAATTTATATGTCGGGGCAATACGGCGAGCAGACTTGTATTACGATTTCGATCCTCATTCATCATCCAATAAAAGCCATCTTCTGATCGGTTGACTTTGAAAATGGCTCTATTGTTCTCGTCGATTTGCACGAAAATTAAAATTTCATTATGTTTTTCGGCACTTTCGAAAGCGATGGCGTTGTAAGCCGGATTTCTGCACAGCATCGTAGTTGCAGTGTCCAACTGCTCGCAATCGGCATCGTGGTAGGGAAATCTTGCACTTTCGGCGCTGAAAGTAAACAAATGCAAACTACTTTTGTGTTTCGAAAATCATTTTGCTTTCAACAAGAGATCTTACCAAAAGGGTCCCCAATATTTGTTTCTGACTTGTTCCAATCGCGACGGAAATATTGTAGAATGGCTGAAGCTTTTGAATATCCTGACATGGGACAGAAAGTCAACGATGAATGATGATTTGTCAGTGAGAAGTAAAAACGTAATAGCCTAAATCAAAAAAGCACCTGCAAGCGTAATAGAAAACAAAATAATTGACTTGCTGTTTTACCAAAGTATCACTTTGAGCAAATTGCAACGAGATTTGCGGTGAATTTGGATCCAAATCGACGTAATTCGAGAAATTTTCAAATGAATACTAAAAAAAGTAGTTGAAATAAAAATATGGTACAGAAATTGGAAAATTTAAAAACTGCATGTACCAATAAAGGGGCTCCTATGTTTGCACAAATGGATAAGCCTTCGAAATTTATTTCAATTTGATTAGATTTCAAATCAGTGGCAGTTGCATCGTTGTTGGATTCACATTTCGTCACTGGATAACTAGAATAGAAACTAGCGAAAGTCCTTCCAAGCGTCATTTCAAACACCTGCAAGTTATTGCAATCGTATGCAAGTTGTTACAAATCATTGCAGGCACTTGCAAGTTATTGCAGACACTTACAAGTCAAGGCAAGTCATTACAAAACCTTGCAAGCCAATACAATTCATTGCAGTCACTTGCATGCCGATGTAAGTCAAAGTCATTACTGACCCTTGCAAGTCAGCACAAGTTATTACAATCACTTGCGAGTCAGTACTGGTCAATACAAGTAACTGCAATCACCTGCACGTCGCTACAAGTCTCTGAAGACATTTGCATGTCATGCATGCCATTGCAGTCAGTTGCAAGTCATTACAAGTCATTTAAGGTTGAATGCACTTGCAAGTCATTGAAGCGCTTGCAAGTCACTGAAGGCACTTGCAAGCCATTGCAGCATCTGACACATTCACTTTAGGAATACCGATGTCTCAGAAAGTCCTTGCACGCTGGAGATTTAAGTTGTTCCAAGTATGCGATCGTAAAATCGACTTCGGTTTGTACTCTGATGTCAGTCCACGTTCGAAGTATTTGCACTTTTAACGCTTCGGCTAGCCGACGATTTGTGACGTTCGCAATGAACCCAACACACCAATGAGTAAGCTTGTTGAGCCAAGATTCGTTGTTTTTCAGTCTTTCTAAAACCAAAAATCGCTACAGAAATCGTTGCAAGTCATTTCTTGGAAACGTACTGTACAGTTCGTGGTATTGGTTTATCATTTTAACATGAAGACCTCGATTGTCCAATAAATCTGCAACAAATTCTTTTTCTTTGTCCAATGGCAAGTCTCGGTTGCGCAAACTTTTTTTCAGCAATCGACACAAGTCAAAATACATCAAATTGTCCAAAGTCTGCTGTAATTTCGAATCATTTTCAGTTGCGAGTTTGAGTCGATTTTTCATCAGGTCGTATTTCGTTGATAAAAATAGTTGATGCAGCGCCGCTGAAGAAATTTCAGCCAACTTGCGAAGACTCCCTGGAAGTACTTGCAGACAATATTCAGCTTTTTGCAGTCCGTTAGCCAGTGGATAATCAACGATATCCGACGGATATTTGAGCGATGGATTAAGCCGAATTGTACTTGTATCATGAGAATAAATCAAAAGTCCAAATAGATATGAAGCCAATGGGCCAATGTTGCATGCCTTAGCCAATCGTCTGCTAATGGCTTCGACATTTTGACAGCTATTCGGAATGGGTCTAGACCGGTCTATGGGTACCAATATCGATGTCCCATCGACTTCTTCATCGAAATAGCAAAAGGTTACAATTGATAGTTCAACCATTTTGTAGAATTGTGTATGACTTTACAAAGTAAAGTATCCTGTTAAATATATATTCGCTTCGCGCAAGTAGTTGACACATGTTGACGACAAGTACCGCCGATACATTGAATAGATTAATAGATTGATAAGATAAAAGACATTGGCAAAGTTTGTCGACACAGTTTGCGAAGATATCGCAACAATTAGTCATTGAATGTTGGCAGAAAAGTGAGAAAGGGTATTCTTCGGAGATGTTCTTCGGTTTGCAAAGAAAAAAAGCAGACAGTGTCTTTTCTATTTTTCCAAGAATGATCAGCGGTTTTATTCTTAACTTTTACAAGCGCTTGCTCGTTGATTTAGCGGCATATTTTGTGAAAGTAAACCTCGTATTACCGGTTTAAATTCACAAAATATTATATTTAAACCTAAAAATGTTACAAGTACGCTAAAACCTGCGGATCTTTTTCGCATTCATGAACTACTGTGAATCCAATTATTTGTTTGTAAATTCAAAATTTGCACAATATTTTGTTGTTCAGTGCAAAGTTTCGATGACTTTTTGACGAAATCAAACCGTTTTGACGTTCGAAATCTAAAATAAACTAATTTGTTGCGCTGTCCAGTGAACGAATGGGCGACGTTTACACTTCGAAGGAGATGTCGCTGTTGGATAGCGCTAATGACGTTCGCCATTTGAAATTGCTCGTTAAATCGACGAAATCGCTTCTTGCCAAGGAAAAAGAAGAACATAGAATAATGCTGGAAAAAGCGAAAGATCAAGTCGCGTCCGTCATGGCGTCGCTGATAAACAGCCGAGATCAATATCAAAAATCGTATCGCGACTTACTCGCAACAATGGGGCAATTAGCTGTAAATATGGCGGAATATCGGTCGGAAATCAAAACTATCGGCGGCGGCTCGGACGAGGAAACGGTCGAACTTAACAACGTCAAGCAATCGTACGAACTGCGGCTGACGAAATCGAACAAAACTGTTTGCAAGCAAAAATTACTTATTGAAAATCTCGAAGACGAAATCAACCGATTAAACAAGCGAAACGCGTTCGAATCGTCTAGCGACGACTTGAACGCGAAATCGGGCGACATTTCGCACGTGGCATGCAAAAAACGTGTCGCCGAACAGACCGAAATGGTGAAAAAACAAAAAACGCGCATCCAACAGTTGAAATCGGACAATAAAACGTTGCGTGATCAATTCGACGAAAATCGCGGAGGAGATCGAACAGAAATCGATAAACGATCGATCGATGAATTGACCGGTAAAATCGCCGACTTGGAATCGACGATTGAACAGTGGAAAACAAAATTTGACGAAATGCAAGGCGAACTGGAATTTTACATGCCGCGCGCCAACGAAAAAGAGGCCGAGGCCGAAGATCTCGCGATACAATTAAATCAGAAAGAGGGCGAAATTGTCGATCTGAAATTCAAGGTAAATCCCTTTTTTTGTTTATCCAACTGATTAACGCGTACTTTTTATAGTTACAACGAAAAACAGACGATGCCGAAATGGCCGACGAACTTGCCAGAAAGGATGCCGAAATTGCAGCGCTGAGAGAAAAAGTAAGCAAAAAATCGGACTTTTTTTGCTGCTAAAGTTTCCTTTTCTGATTTAGTTGAATGTATTCGAAAGAAGAGTCGAAAATGTGAATGAATTATTTGAAAAGTGTAAAAAGTGATTTCCCAAAAAATTGTTAAAATGGTTGTATATATTGTTAAGTATTATTATTATTTGTTTGTTTGTTTGTTTTTTTGAAAGAGACGATTGTCAAAATAAACATGAGCCAGTGCATTTATTTTGTTTTCTAATCCCTCTAACTGAATTTCGTTTCATGTAAATGGCGCTGTTTGTCATAAGCTAGCGAACGAGCGATTTGCTTTTGGCCAGTAAACAAATTAGCCATTTTGCTTGCTTCATCGTTAAAATTGAATTTAAAAGTGCACTGGCCTGACACATTTCGACGCTATTCTGCGCTTTTTAGTGGCGTTCGATGTTTAATAGTGTGCTTTTGACAGGTTGAAAACTTGTTTCGTTCTAAACCCTGTCCAGTTTGTAAATTACAACTCAAAACTTGCCGGATGATGTGGGACATATTAATTGCCTCCGCCTAAAAGTTAATTAATTAATTGATGACAAATATTTTAATTCAGAAATTCAAATATAAAAATGACCACCGTCCAAACGAATTGGCGTCAATTGCAGTTGAGTAAGGCGAAATTAAAAGCGTCGAGCAGGACGTCAGCATTATTGGCCGGTTTCGCGATGGTAAAAACAAATATTGCGCACCGTCACGAAGCTTTGCGGGCAAAAAGTGTAAACTTACAATTTTTCCTTTGTAAGTTTCGACAAATTGCTCGAAAGGCTGCGTGACAGCGCGCCAAACGTGTCGTAATCTGATTTAACCTCGCCGCGTTTTGCAGGTTGCCCTTGTCGAACTCGATCTCATAGATAAAGCGCCCGTTATAGTGGTGGCCGGCCAGCAGGGCGCCAACGCCAGCGCGACCAGCCAGCCACCCAGCCAAATCCAACCCTGGATCATCATAGCGTTCGGCGTGTGCACGACCCTATTGGTCAGCGTGCACTTGCTGGCCCTGATGATGTCCACGTGCATCCTGCCCTACATCGAGGCCGCTTGCGAGAGCGAGCAGATGATGCCCGCCGGTCACATCAGCTCGTTGCACATCCGCATGAAGTGGTACATCGAATTGTCGTGGTTCTTCAGCACGGTGCTGGGTCTGTTGCTGTTCCTGCTCGAGATAGGCATCGTATTTTGGATTAAGTTCATAAACCCGGTGAACTCCGGAGCCTCGTACGTAACCACGGCCATGCTGATACCAGTGTTCGTAATTTTCATATGGTTCACTTATACGTTTTATAAAAAGCTCACGTTGCATAACTATGAGCAGACGAAAAAACGTCTGGACGAAATCGACTACGAGTACTTAAGTCGATTGAACGAACTGACCGAAGTCACAGCAACAACACCATCAGGAGCGGATGATAAGATGTCCAGGTCGTTAGACGCGTGATAATTAGCTTTAAAACGGTCGACAATATCGAACTATTCATACGCGTGTGTAACTTCAGCTGGTTCCATTCCGCATTGAATGCGATGATTTCATTGTATGTACCCATAATTATGCACTACTTGCTTCTATATGTGCCCTGATTGACTTTTCGGGTGATACTTAACGATGCTTCCGATTTGACGATTTCATAATAAATGAATGCAAAGATAATGAGCAAAAAAGCAATAAACTTGTTGGTAAATAACGTGATCAATTTCTCAAGAAGCTGTGTTGCAGAGACAAATGTGAGGTTTCAATGAACAAAAGATATATCGTTGAATTCCTCTCATCAAGACGAATTCAATGATACATATTGTATTTTTATCCGTCTTAGTTATTGCGCAATAGGGTTAAGAATTAGCACACACTACAGTAAGAATGCAGTAATGCGTCTAGGGATAATCTAACTTACGTCCAGCATTACAGCAGACAACCTAACTACTAGTATGTGATTACACCAACTGGCTATTTCATTTGAAGACCGAAAAAGACAATGCGTATATCATTGTAATCATCTCATGATGAGTTCAATGATATATATATAATCCTTTAAGTTATCTTAATCATTACGCAACAGAGTTAAGATCCAGCGCAAGGTACAGTAAGAACGCACTAACATATATAGAGATAATCTAACTTAGTTTTCTTTAACAATTATAGCAGGCATACTACTATCATTATTTGTTTACGAAAACTCTGTTTCATTCAGAGCCTGTAATATAGAATGGATATATCATTGAATTGCTCTATCAAATCGAATTCAATGATATGTATTTTATCTCTACAACTATTAAATTATTGCGCAATAGTTTTTTGATTATCGCACACTACAGTTCAGTAGAGTAGTACACTAAGAACGCGCTCAAGTGTACAGAGTTAGTCTAACCTACTTTTCGAACAGTTATTGAAGACAACCTAACGTTTTATGCCACTGGCTATTTTATTTTAAGACAGAAGTAGACAATGACTAATATATCACCGCATTGCTCTCACCATGACGAATTCAAAGACATCCGTTTTATCTTTCTCACTGTCTTAGTTATTGCGCAATATTGTTTAAATTAAGCGCACAACACAGTAAGAAAGCGTGCAATTGTCTGCAACCAACCTAACTTTACTTTTTACATTTTTGTGACTTTGAAAAACAAACTTTATCAGTCATTGAATTTGTTTCATTTCGACTGTCTACTCTCTATTTATTTTAAATTTTACTGATAAATTCGGTACCAATACAGACAAAAAAACGATAAATCAAAGAGCATTTTTTTTATATCGACGACTATGGAAACGTATTTTGTGCTTGTAAAATCAAAAAAATTTTGAAACGAATGATCGGCGAGCAGAAAAAATACAATTAAATAATAAAAAACACTTTATACGTAAAAATTTTTATAAAAACGAGTCGAAGCGAAAAACGAACGAGCGAAACGAGAAAATTTCCAACGTTATTTTATAATTCCAATTTTTGAAAAGCTAATTTTTGCACTATCTACTTCTTTTAACTATATACGACCCCCGAAAAAAGTAAAAAATTCACCATTTCGTTAAAATACAAAAAATATAAACGAAATTAGCGTATTACAAAGTAAGACGGACGCAAAATCACCCGAGAAAGAGAAGAAGAAAAAAAACAACGGCTCGATTTTTTATAAAACAGAACAACAACAAAAAAACTAAATTCTCGTATATAATTTTTGATACTTTGTTGTGTGTTTTTTTTCTCGTTTTTCCGCGCTACTGCTGCATCATTTGTTGGCTCTGCTCGAGACGTTTATGAAATTCGACGGTTTCTTCGAAAATCAACTCTTTGAGTCGCTCCTTGGGCAAATCGTCCAACTCCATTTCGAACGTGAACGGCTCTTCGCAGCCGGGCTAAAAAAACAAACTTAGTTCAACCATAGTTGCCAGTGGGTAGTGAAATTCATCAACTATAGTCGCCCATCTAACGACTGTAGTCGGTAAATGAAGCAATCGTAGGTGGTAAATGGGGAAACTATATTGACGTATAGATGAACTAAAGTAAACTATAGTTGACCAATAGTTGAACTATAGTTGACCAATAGTTGAACTATAGTTGACCAATAGTTGAACTATAGTTGAACTATAGTTAAACTGTAGCCGAACTTTAGGGAACTACGATTGAACTATAGTTGGACAGTACCTCGTCGGCCGGATCGTAATACTGCTCGAGGTACGGATGAGCCAACGCCTCTTCGACAGTTATCCGCCGATTCGGATTGAACGTCAACATTTTATCGAGTAGATCCAACGCTTTCGGATCGGCCTGCGGATAGATGCGCGTCCACGGTTGGCGCGGTTTGTGCGGCAGCGACACCAAATAGCTACGCGCCTTTTCGTTGATTATACATTGCAAGTCCTCCTGCGACGGCGAGCCGACGACGGCGAGAATTAAATTCAATTGGTCCAAATAATGTTTGCCCGGAAACAGCGGTCGATTGTTCAACATTTCGCCCAATATACAACCGACCGACCAAATGTCGATGCTCTTCGTGTAGCCCTTCGAGTTCAACATTATTTCGGGCGCTCGGTACCACCTATAGCCAGCGAGAAAATTTGTATTTAAATCAGTAAATATAGTCATTGGACAACTAGTGACTGGACAACTATAGTCGTTGGACAACTATAGTCATTGGACAATTATAATTACCGGACAACTGCAATCACTTGGCAAATATAGTAACCGGACAACTATAGTCATTGGACAACTATATAGTCCTGGACAACTACCTTGTGGCGACGTATTCGGTTAGAAATCCTGTATGATCGTGATCTGGATCCGCAACTCGCGCCAAACCGAAATCGCAAATCTATAAATAAAAATATTTCCTCAATATTTCCAGACGACGTAGGAAGGCGAGCGAGAGGAAGTTAATTTCTAATTTTATACATTAAGATTGGAAATTAACATTTTTTCCGACTAGCCAGTCATACTAAGTCGTCTCGAAAAACTAATACATGGTAATGAAAGTGATTTATAATCATGTTTACATTATTCTCTAGTCGAATATAAAAAAATGATGATAACAGACCGTCCCCTGATGTTTACAGAAAAAACTTATCGGTTATAACAAATTTCGCTCGCCAATAAACAAAAATAGCTTGTTAAGTGACTAAAAAAACAATAAAACCTCCCTAACGCTTGTGAAACGTGCCAGTGCCTCAAAAAACAGCAAAAAAGTCGCAAAAACGACAATGTGCTGAAAAAGAGCGTATATTACGCTAAAAACAAATTAATCACATGAAAATCGCCAATAAAGCGTTAATTTTCTGCGCGTTTTTTACAAAAATGCCTCGAAAACGGGCAAAACAAGCACAAAAAAACGACTGGCTAACCGGAAATCGAGCCAATTTCGGCGTGTTTACCTTCAAATCGCAACATTTTGTGTTCACCAAAACGTTGGACGGTTTTAAATCGCGATGAATGACGTTGGCCGTGTGAACGTATTTCATCCCTCTCAACAATTGGTACGTGAAAAACATAACGTGCTCGTTTGATAAAGTTTGCGCGCGTAATATTTTATGCAAATCCGAGTCCATTTTTTCGATCACAATGTAACTACACAGTTGAAATAAAAAAAAAACGAAATGAAAAACAAAACGACGAGATAAAGAGTAAAAAAAAACAAAATTTCTGTTGGAGAAGCGACGAAAACAGAACCCCAGCCAACGAAGAACGGGAAAAAAACGGTTAAGATACGAAAAACAAGCGGGAAAGTTGTTGAAAAAGTGCAAAACCAAAAAAGTTTTTAGAAAGTGAAAAAACAAAACCAAACAAAAAAAGTTTAGTAAAGAAATGAAAATTAATCGAGTTAGTGATAACGAAAAAACAAATCAAAAATTCGTTTGAAACGAAAAAAGCCTTCAAAACAAACTCGCCGCGCACAAATTTTGAACCGTCCAACGTTTAAGGGACACTTTCTGGTGATTTTATTGTACGTTTCACTTTTTTGCACGTTCCTCTCCTCGCCGAACAAATTAACGGTACAGACTACCAGCTCACGTTACCTTCAAATCGCACGTTGTATTCAGCAAAAGGTTGGAAGGCTTGAGGTCCCTGTGCAATACATTTGCCGAATGTATGTATTTTAAACCGCGTAAAATTTGATACAAAAAATAACAAATATGGTCGTTTGATAATTTTTGCGTTTTCAATAATTTGTATAGGTCCGTTTCCATCAGACATTGTACTATGTAGCTAGAAACAACAAACAACGATAAGTCGTTCGAAAACCAAAAAAAGTTCACTGGCCAGGGTCGAAAAACGACGGGACAAGCTGCTAAGCCGCCGCGCATGCTGTTCAACAATAGTCGTATGCACCAACTATAGTCCATATTTGAACAACTATAGTCATATACAACTATAGTCGCTCTGTAACTATAGTCGCAACTCTCTTTCCAAATCATTCGCATTTTTGTAAGAAGACTTTTTTCCAAATTATTATAAATTAATTAAAACTAGAACGTGCTAATTAATTAATGTATATATATATATATATAAATAGAGGCGATAGTGAGTTAATTTCGCACGGCCCGATTTGGTTGTTAAGCGAGAAGCCGAATCATTTTTAATACCCTGCCGTTGAGACATTCATGCAAAAAGGAGAAACAAAATAATTTTTGTAAAAAAAAAATAGTACAAAATATTCGAACACGTACATATCCCTCATCAAATCGATGGTTAGCGGCCGAATGATATCTTGAATGTTGATTATCTAAAAAAAATAGACAGTTAAAAGTTATTTGTATTTTTTAGCAGGAAAGTTTGCTTTTCCAGCAAGTTTCCTATTGTGGAGCGATTTTTTGCACTTGGCGCAAGAATTTTGCGAGTTTTGCATTTCTAGCATGTTTCTTTGCTTTTTGGAACAAGTTTTTTGTTTTTGGAGCTCGTTAACGAGGCTATTTCGTGTAACTTTCGAACAACGACAGGTTTTATAGTCTGTTTTATTTTGCATAGCATTTTTTCCTCGTTCCATCGAACTCAACGTCCCTCGGAACCGCGCGCGCGAGGTGAAAAAACAATTTCGAAGCGAAATTAAACGATTCAAAACGACGTATAAAGCGATTAGACGTTCGTCGACGAAACGTGCGCCAGGGTGGATGGAAAGCGCGCTAGCCAGCGCGGTAAAAGTGCTCGGGCGAGCGCCACCGACGACGAGGAGGTATTAAAAAAACTAACATAGCTAGCAAGCTAAGCTAAGCCGCTAGCCGAGGACCGTCGACCGACGAGGGTTTCAACCTTCGCCCGTTCGAACGAAGATTTATTCGTTCGTTGATCAATATCGAAAACATTGTACACCGACCGCCGCCGCCGATAAAACTTGACAACGGCCGTCGGACAAATTAGCGAAATGAAGAAGCTAAACGCTAGCTAGCTAGCTAGCGCCAAGAGAGCAACGAGTAAAACGAAGGTTCAGAGGGGCGGATGGGGAGGGGGAAGGAGGACTCTTCGGAGAGCCCGATAGCCTCTATTGTTAGACGAGTAATTTGTTTTTAATCGAACGAAGCGAACGAACTCGATTACAGCGATTTTCGAGACAACAATGCAAACTATAGTACTACTACAGTCACCCGAGTAACTATAGTCTTTGAACAACTACAGTCATGGGACAATATAGCCATTGGACAACTGTAGTGACTGAAAAACTATTGCCATTGGGCAACTATGGTCATTGGTCAACTATAGCCATTGAACAACTATAACCATTGAACAACTAGTCATTGAACAACTATCGAGATTAGACAACTGTAGCCATTGAACAACTATAGCCACTTGACAACTTAGCCGTTGAACAACTATCACTTTTCACAACTATAACGAGTGATGAACTATAGTATTAAAAAAGCATTAGTTTTCTTACGTTCTCATGTTTGAATCGAGTCAGAATTTTGATCTCCCTCAACGTTCGCTGACAGAAAGTTTGATGTTCGAACGGCGATATTTTTTTGATAGCGACTTTGTTTTTCGACGTACTATCGTTCGCCGACCTAAAAACGACCGCAAAACACCTTTAGCTAGCAAAAAAATGAAAATGGCTTGTGAAAGTTCAGTAAACTTACACAACCATTCCGTAAGCGCCTTCGCCGATGTAATTCAAATTCGAATATCGCGGACCGACTTCGAACGTTTGACCGCGGACGATTTCAACGTTCGGACCAGGTTCGGCCATTCTTGCGAACAAGTTTCGATGCGAAAAAACTACAATTCGGTCGTCTCGCGGCCGAAATCGGACGATAATTCGTAACTAACGCGAAAGAACAAAAAACCTGTCCGTCGCTTGCAAGAATAAGTCCCGATTCCAATTTAATGACGAATAAAAACGAAATTTAATCCGCTTTTTTCACCGAATTCGGCGTTTTCGATGGATTTCGCAGTGAATCAACAATATGCCCGACAAGAAGCGGAAAAGCGCGCAATTTTTGCTTTTACAGTAATCAATCGGGCTACGCTTTTCAACTAGCCTGCCGTCAAGTCACGTCACTTTTCCCGGATTTTATAAAGGTCGCGTTGTCATAGGCGGTTGATAGGTAAACTGAATTTATTCGATATCAATATTATTATAACATTTTCCAAAATCATAGTTGTTTAGTGACTATAGTTGTCCATTAAATATAATTGTCCAGTGGCTTGAAGGTCAATGGCTATATTTGGACAGTTTCTATTGTTTTTGTTCAGTGCTCAGTCTCTATAGTTGTTCAGTGGCTATACTGTAGTTGCAGACTGACGTTACTGTTATAATTGTCCAATGATTAAAGTTGGATGATTATTGAAACAATCATTTGTGATTGATGATTTCACATTGCACTGGAACACAATTACAAAGTTTATCCCGGTTATCTTTTCTTTCGTAAATCATGTTTAAGGTGCACATCAAGCCAGATATAAAATCGCGCATGCCATTCATGATCGATTTGATATTGTATTTGTAACACAAATGCCACAGTTATGTTTGCCTTTCAGACAGCAAGCCAAAGATTTAAAATAAGATGTAGAGGTTGTGATTGTCCATATGCCATTGCATTTGCAACATAATCCCAAGTTTTCATCATTACAGTCATTGTATAAAAGGACATCATTTGTGATTAATGGTTTGATATCGCATTTGTAACGCAATTGCCAAGATTTATCTTTTTGCTCAGATCGTGCTTACAGACATCAAGCCTGATATACAATATACAAAAGCAGACATAACAGTTGGGATCGTTGATGTTAGATTGCATTGTATACCCTTGGGACGAAAGAGAGACAGTCGGGTGCAAAGCTGTCCGCTCCCCTACTTCGAGTCGTCAGACTGGAATAAAAGGTGTGGCCAGCACAAATTCGCTAAGTCTCGATTTATCCTCGATAGTCGATCGCTTTCTACCTATTTCAGGAATATCGAAGCGCGTTGATGGGTATCTTGCGCAAGGATCTCGCACAAGGATCTTGCACCCGGATTCGAACCCAGCCTGCCAGGGTGGCAAGCGACCGACATTCCACTATGTCAGGCCCACATTTGACTTGCATCTTTTCACAGCTAAAGGCTGTCATATCTTTTTCTATCTTTATGTGCCTTGATTTATTAACAGATATGAGCAGATAGGATAATATTGAAATGATTAAAATTGGTCCTCGCAGTATCAGCATTATTTAACAAATCTGGACATCAGGACTGTTTCACAAATCAGGTTGCGAACTTCCATCATTCAGTCTTCTGACCCAGTTTCATAGAAATTTATCAATTTAAGATACAAATCCCATTCGGTTTTTGAATTGGTCGAATCTGGTTATGACCAGCTAAAATTTGCAACTAAGAGAAGTTACTTTGAAAAATTCCACATGAGCATTTTCGAAAATCGATTTTTAAAATGAATGTCAACGAGCATAGAACCAGGTTCTAATAATGGTTTGGTTCTTAGGGCACATATGCTCAAAAAACTAAAAGCAAATCGATTCGCTGCCTCTTTTTTATTACTGGACAAAACCAATATTAGAACCTGATTCTATGCTCGCTGCGCTTCATTTTATAAAGTACTCGTTGGAAAACCCTCAGTGGAAGTTTCGTAAAAGTAACTTTTGCAGTTTTAACTGGGCAGAACCAGATTCGGCTGATTCAAAAATTAAATGTGAATGTGTACGTTAAATTCATAAGTTTGCATGAAACGATTCTGAAATGGCACAGGGTGTACATAACTCGAAATGGCTTCAATCTAAAAATAGTATATTCGCAGCACTTTGTCCGACAAATTTATCGCTTGAAACTCATAAAATGCAATTGAAAGTTTCGCGAAAGTAATGAGGAAAATTTATTTTTAGGAATCCATTTCCAAAAACTAGACAAACACTGCAATCTCTTTTGTGCCATCTTCTATGGATTGAAAAACAATTCGTTTATAAAAACCAAAAATTTAGTCCAAATGCCTTCGGTCTAACGCATTGGCTTCACCTCAAATCGAATTTCCCGAAAGGCTGTTTTATAAAAAAGAAACGCCAAACCCGATCATTACGTGACGCCCCATCCGACGCCCGAGTCGGCGGTTGCTATTTATTGAACATCAATTTCAATTGATGTGTTCCAAAGCAAAGAGGACATTGGCATTCGGAATGGACGAATTCTATAATGACAAACATACTCGCAAATGGGGGCAATAAAACGAACCAAGCCACAAAGCGAAGGAGGGTGCTTATAATCCCTCGTACTTATCGCTGTGAATGTACCATTCTTGTTTGTGATAAACAGAATAAAACTAGGCGATTCTACAAACCAGTGTGTACCATTTTGTTGTTTTTTTGTTGATATCCTAATCTTTAGCTTTTGGAAGTTAAAACGCAGGGAAAACTCTCATCTATGATAAGGAAATAAGTCGAAGGATACCCAATGCAGTAACTATCCGAGTTCAGGGGTTACCACATCAGGTTATCTGAAGCACTGAAGGATTCCATTGCATGGACAATGTTTGGCTCTGAAGGATTCTCAATGCCGAGGGCACACCATATTCTTTTAAGATCGTATGAATAATTCAAAATGCTAGGCAACTGAGGACTTTGTCGGATTCTCGAAGCAAGGAATATCCAATTCTGAAGGCTTCCCATCGTAAATGTATCACATTCATTGAATGATTCCCAAGGAAGGGACAATCATAGTCTTCGAAGGATTCACAGTGTAGGCATTTTTAATAGAATCCCGGTGTTAGACAGTCCAGAGTAGGATTCCTGGTACTGGACAGTTCGAACAGTTGTTGGTTTCCGGCGCACTGACAATGGGTCTTTAATAAGTTTCAAAGTCTGTGAAGTGTTCCCCCCTGTACAGAGGCCATCCAAGTCTTCAACGAGGTCCCAATGCAAGGGAATTAGGGGACGCATTTTTGACACGTCTTGGTGTGACGTGCTGGTAAGATTGCAAACTAAATACTCGAGCCAAAAAAAACATGGTTTTTTCCTCAGTCTTTCTTTTTTAACTCGCTGCCGCAGCTTGTTTACTTAGCATTGATTTTGGTTACTTTTTTTCCAACGCAGTCCGTCAATCTACTAGGGCAAATAATCTGCTGGCTGCTTAGTAACGTTGTTCGGGGCGTCAGCAATTGTGTTGACTAGTTAGCGCTTGCTTGGCTAGCTAGCTGTCGTTCTTTACCTAGACACAATCCAGTGCTGCTGCTACGTATTTAAGCAAAGTTTCATATCGTCTGATCTCTTTTCACTATTATCTACTACTTTTTCGACCAAACCCAATCGGCAATAATCGAAAGCTTGATAAGGAAATACGTATGCATACATATGTATGTATACGTATTTGTTTTATCAAATTTCAATTTACTTTTTAGATAGAAGCTGTTAGCCGTTTTGCGTCACAGGCTATATTTATTTATAGATAGTAAAAACATCATTTAGCAAACTTAATCCTCCTGCGGATATTTCATTCGAACGAATACCTTTCGCTGTATCAAACGATTATTTCCATTGTCGCATATAAAATATGCGAAAGCTTGAAGAACTTTGTTGTTTGGAAGAACTTGAATGATTTCTAAGAAACTTCAAAGATCTGTTTGGAACTTTCAATACTTTGAAGAACTTCAAAGCTGTAAAGAAGCTTCCATTTATCTGTTCACTAGCTGAATGTTTTTTCAGCGGGCTCAGCTGGTGATAAATCGTCTTTAATCAGTTTCAGTATTTCTCTCCTAAAACACTTTCTTATTCACGCAGTTGTTCGCCATTAATATTTGCACGGTGATTAATGCTCAGTTTTATGGAACAACATTGCTTTTATGAAATTCCTGTTTTCCACGCAAACTAGTTTTCGGTAGGAGTTCAGAAAAGAAAAGTTTCACTCGTCTGTAACTTATTTTTACAGCTTTGCAGTAATTTTGTGTATCTTACTTACTTACTTACTTACTTGAATTTGTCATAGTTACTAAGCGTTTGATGTCGTTGTTTTTGCTTATTTTACTCTTTGCTGGAAAAAAGTCGCCATCATCGTGCCGGAAATTCACCGTGATGAATTTTCGACATTTTTCGTGAAGGTTTTTTTTTTAGTTTTTAAGTCTCCCGAGAATTCAACGAGATTGATATAGCGCGTTAAACGAAAAGAGCACCTTGGGCTTTTAGCATATAACATGCAAGCTATGGCTTGCGCCTAATGAATAACCCACATAGAAACGTCGTACGTGTTCAAAAATGTCTAGTCGATAATCTTAATTTTATTTTTCCGAGCATATTTTCATTGCTAGCCAACGCTCATATGTGTAGTGTAGTTGTGTTCACATTTGTGTCAATGAGGATAACCGGCTCGTTTTTTTTGCGATTCAATTCTCGATTGAATACTTTCAAATGAGCGAAAGGATCACTGTTTTTTCTTCATTCGAAATTTTCAATTACAAGGGTCGCTTTTCACGTGAAACATAATTACGACGGGTATTCTGTCTAGTCGAAGCCGCGGCGAGTTGTTGGTCAATATTTACATTACTCAAAATCCTTACGATTAATGTTTCAAGCTAGCCGACTAGCTATCTAGAAATTCAACGCCAAGTTTTCTAGCTAGCTAGCTAGCTAGGCCCAAAACGTAAAATTAAGTTGGATATCCATATTACCGCCTTGGATACCGTCCCATTGTCGGCATAGAGATGGCCGATTAATAATTTAAACCAGTTTGCGCCGTTTTAGTTCCAAGTCCCGATATAATTCGCTTACGACCGTTTTTAGGTATTTTTTTTACTCACTAACCTGCTATTTTTCAGCGTGGCTAGCGAAAATATAAATTGTTTTTCTCCGTCGCTTTTAATTCGGAGATAATTTTCGGTTGGTATTTCAAATAAACGTCGCCGGGGACTTCGTGGACAATTTATATATATTTGAAGCGTCTCTCCGTCCTTGGATTCGATTCGATATTTCGTTTTCGTCCCTTTTTTATAACTTTCTACTTACTATTTTCATTTAATAAAAATGGCCGAGACGAGCAGCGGAATTTTTATATCGGCGCCTGGTAAAGCGATTCTATTTGGCGAACACGCCGTGGTTTACGGCAGGGTAAAAACATATTTTTTTTCTCGCTTTTCGCTTCGATTTCATGTTTCGCATGCGAAAACAGTCGCGCTAGTTAGAATTTGAATTAGGAAAAACAAGAAATTTGCTTCGAAAATAAACTAACGAGCATTTTACGCCACTAGCTAAATATTTTTAGTTTATAGTGGTTAATTTTGATTTTTCTATGCAAATAACGGAGAATTTCTTGTTTAAAGTGCAATTTTTTATATATATGCAAATTAACAGAGAATTTTAGTTTAAAGTGTTCAGTTTTATTTCTCCGCAAATTAACAGACTTTGTTTCAGTTTAAAGTGCACTTTAAAAGCAATTCGACATTTTTCGAAAAAAGAAACAGAGCACTGAAATAAACTTTTCGTGCATTTTTTTGTGTTTACCAAATTGAAAACAAATCAAACGCGCTGGCTGGCCACTTTTAGAGCACTTTCCAGCAGTTTTTAATGCGTATTCCACATTTTAGACAGCTGTAGCAGGAAGCATCGACCTGCGGACATACGTTAGCCTGTACACTTCGAATGACGGTCGAATTTACTTATCGTTGCCCGGCTTGGGCATTGAAAAAACTTGGTTGTTAAAAGAATTAGTCAAGGCGGCTGAGAAGCTCGGCAGTATGAAACTTCAAAAATTATAAAACTAGTGACCTGGCCATTGCAGATCTGGTCGATGAATTTTTTTTCCATATTACAGCTTGCGATGCTGCCGACGGATCTGCTCCTAATTTGGAAACGATCGTACCAGTGGCTCAAAAACTAGCCGGTGCTTCCGAGGACCAGAGCACTGGCGGTGGAGTGCAAAACTTAGCCATACTAGCATTTTGGTATCTTATGCTGGGCGTGGCACAGCGTAAAAAGTAATGTCGCAGATTTGCGTTCACTTAGTAGCATAAAACAACACATCGAGACCTAATTGCGAATACCTCGTAACTTCATTTTTAGTCAAAATGTTAAATGAATGTGATCGACTGAATGAATGACCGCAATCTTTTTTGAAATTTTCCTGTATTTTCCTCAACTGTCTTAAATTTTCCTGAATTTTCACGAAAATTTCAAGTAATTTTCACAATTCAAAGTTGCTACATTAAATTTTTATCAAAGTCATAATATACATATTCAAAAAAGTATAAGAATGATGTTACGAGGTATTCGCAATTAGGTCTCGACATTTTATTCACTGGCTAATATTGAAAGCAAATTTTCGGCAAGCAAATTTAGTCCACTTTTCTCCTGAATTTTGATAGCTAGTGCAGGGAAAAGGAAAAACGTAATTTCAAAAAGTTTTGCGCGCGTGAAAGGCTTTTTTTTTATTGAATGTTTTTTCAATGAAACTCAATTCAAACCAACGCTAGCTTAGCATGGGAAATTTTCAAAAAGTGCCTGTCACGACGATTAGCAAGGCGTCAATTGTAAATGTTCAACGAAGAATTGCGCCATTTTTATTGACAGCCAGCGAAAATCTGTCGACATTTTTTTCAATTTTCATTTTGAAGTCGTAATCGTTTTTTGATTGCTAAGACGAAAAAAGCAAAATTTATGCCCTGTCTATCTATTTGAAAGATGCAAAAGTTTCCATTGTCTATTTGAAAAATGCACATATGTCTGCTAAAAAAATCAAAAATTCGACTGTCTACTTTGTTTTTAAGAGACTTATTGGCTGTCAAAATTACCGTTCAATTTAAATTACCTTCGTGCGTTGGCTTAGGATCCTCAGGTGCTTACTGCGTATGCATTGCCGCGTCCCTGTTACAAGCCGCCGGTCTCATTCCTCGGCCGTCGATACAAGTAAAGTAAAAAACAAAAAATCTGCACTGGCTATCTCTTAAGTGGTAAATTTTCAGATCGAAGGCAGCGAGGACTGCCTAAGTTGGAAAGATCCTCATCTAGATATGATAAGAAAATGGGCGGCTTCGGCGGAATCACTGATTCACGGGAGGGCGTCAGGATTGGATGCATCCGTGTGCACTTATGGTAACTCTAGTTGTCCAGTGACCTATAGTTGACCATGGACTATAGTGTTGTCCATTGACTACAGCCTCCAGTGATTATAGTTTACCTGTGACTACAGTTGTCCAGTACTATAGTTTGATTTTTCAGGTGGTCTAGCGAGCTTCAGGGTTGGTATTCCTATTCAGCACCTCAAAAAGTATATTATTGAAATTTGCTCTATTCAGCAAGTTTTAAACTAATTTCTTGCATGTTTCTGCTGCTTTAGTCTTCCAGATTTGAAAGTAATCCTTGTAAATTCGAAAGTCGAACGAAGTACGTCTCGTATGGTAGCTACGGTGAAAGAAAAACTAAAGAAGGTACGAACTATAGTTGAACTATAGTTGCTTATGAACTATAGACTCCAATGAAATGTAGGCTGCAATGAAAACTATTTTTCAGTTTCCGCAAGTTGTCGAAGGAATCTTCAACGCTATGGACGCTATTTCAGTTGAAGCCGTAAAAATTTTAAACCGACCACCCGGTTCGCCTCATAAGACGTGCTCCGAGGACGAACACCACACTTTGCAAGTACGAAAAACAAATTTCGTGCCCTGTCTAACTCATTATCTCACCTGAATTCGTTTAAGTGTTTTTAAAGCGACTTTTCGAAGATGTAATCTTCTTTTTATTTTGGACTAGCATGCCCACTATTTTTATGCGTTTGATGTGTTTGGCTTTTGATTTTCTTCTGTTAATTTTAAAAAACAAAAAAATGTGTTACTTTCCTCTTTAACTCGTTTCAGGAAGGAATGGAAGATTATTCTCGATTGAATGTAAGTTTTTTACTACCAAGTGCACAAAATAAACAAATTTAATGCACTGGCCTGCTAACAATCACGACCACTGCGAAATCCACTGTTGCCGTTATCCAGAAACTAATGAATCAGTGACTATAGTTGTCCAGAAACTATAGTTGTATAGTTGTTCACATTACTACAGTTGTTGAGTGTTGAGTGACTATAGTTGTCCTGTAGTTATAGTTTTACATACAATAGTTTGCGACTATAGTTTTGCACTGACTGTAGTTGGTTGACCAACCTCAAATTAGGTCAGGTTGATTGACCGCTGGTTTGACGTCACCCTGCACTACCATTTTGGGATTTTTCTTTGATTTGCTTGCTTTTTTGACTGATTGTTCACTTTTGGAGCACGTTTTGGGTCGGAAATTTCATTTCTCGGGTAAAAATCAGTTCTGAGCCGGGCTTTTTGTATTTTGAAGGATCTATCGAGGATAAACAATCATCTACTGATCGCCTTGGGCGTCGGACATCCGAAAATTGATCAAATTTGTACGACGCTGTCGCGGTACGGCATCCATCCAAAAATGACCGGCGCCGGCGGCGGCGGGTCGGTGTTTGCTTTTTTGAAACCAGGTACTGCAGGTAACGCAACAATAACACTTGCTTTTGCATGCTACAATAATTTTTCACGGCCTTACTTGTCCACTGACTAGTTGATCAACGACTATAGTTGACCAATGACTATTGATGTCCAGTGACTGAAGATTCCAGTAACTGTGGTTGTCCAATGAGTATAGATGTTCACAAACTATAGATGTCCAGTGACTATAGGCGCCCACTGACTACAGACATCCACTGACTACAGATGCCCCGTCACCGTATACTATATTTGTCCAGTGACTGTAGCTGTCCATTAACTATAGATGTCAAGTAACTGTGGCTGTCCACTGACTATAGCTGTCCAATGACTATTGATGTCCATTGTCTATATTTATCCAGTGATGATTTTTAATGATAAGGTAAGTTTCTGCTTTTGGGTCTCACTTCGCTTCTTCTTAGCCAGTCTGATTAAAAAAAAGCTTTTAGCCAGCCCCGCTTGCAATAAATCACAACCGTTTTTTTTGTTGTTTTTTTTATTATTACTTCTATTCATCTTTGTTTTCCACTCTTACTACCGCAGATATTTCAACGACCATAATGGAAATGATCGTAAAGGAAATCACCGAAATGGGCTACGAGATATGGCAACCGACGTTGGGCGGCGCCGGCGTGATGTTCCACGTGAAAAAGCCGGATACATTGTCGTCTGGAAAAACGTAAAAGCAACTATAGTTGTCCAGTATCTGTTGTTGTTCAGTAACGATAGTTGGCCAGTGTCTATAGTAGTCCTGTTCCTATAGTTGTCCAGTAACTATAGTTGTCAAACACTATGGTGTCCACAACTACATTTGTCCAGGGACTATAGTTTTGCATTGACTATAGTTGACTAGTGACAGTATTTTCCCGTATTGTACGACTTCCAGACGTTGTTTTTTTGTTTTTTTCAGCTCAGATACCTCTTCCATTTCCGGCGTTTCGGATAAATTAAGCGACGGTTCGTTACATTAATTTTGAATTAGACGAACATTTTTACTCGAAAAACAATTTTTCGTACCAAGTTTTCACCTTAGCCGATCGCTTGTCGCTTCGTTAAATGATTTTTTTCTTCTTCTTTCGTGATAGGTTGTTGTTTGTTTTTTTTTGCAATATTGTTTAAAAAAATTATGCAACCATTTTCATTTTTTGACAAACGAAAACGATTTAAAGTGAAAAAAAGCTGCCCCCCCCCCCGATTTTGGCAGAATCTATCGTTTTTTTGCTTGATTTGTTTGGAAACAATCATTTTTGTTACCTTACTTCAAGACAAATTTTTTCTATATAGTTGAGTTATTCGAAATTCGTGCCTAGATTTTTTTAATTAATTAATATTAAATTAGGATGTAACGGTTTTGTTGGTTTTTTCTTTTATTTTTTCTCGCGTTTCAACATTTTCCCCGTTCGATTCGTTTGGATTGTGAAAAGTTGTTTTGTTGTGTAACTTTCCCGTCCTTTTATCATTCCTATCTTTATTATATTTTTTGTTTCGCATTGATTTTACGCTAGATTTGTTAGTTACCCTAGCAATTTTTTGACGAGCCATTTATGAAATGAAGTAAAAAGGCAGTTTTTGAATTATTAAATGACAATGTGACTGTACAACTGTAGGAAGCGAACAACTATAGTCGCTGAATAACTATAGACAGTGGACATCTATAGACATAGGATAACTATAGACACCTAACAACTATAGTCATTTTACAACTACAGTCACTTGTCAACTAAAGTCTGGACGACAATACGTGGACAACTATGGACATTAGTCACTGGACATCTTTATAGACACTGGTCAACAACAGTCACTTACAACTATAGTCGCAGAACAACTGTAGACATTTGACAACTATAGTCACTGGACAACTACAGTCACCGGATTGACATTGGACGACTACAGTATATAGTGATTGGACAACTATAGTCGTTGGATAACTTTAGTCATCGGGCAACCACAGTCACTGGATAACTTCAGTCATTGGACAACAATAGTTACTGGACATCTATATAGACACTTAACAACTATAGTCACTGAAAACTATGGTCATTGGACAACTATAGTCGTTGGACAACTGTGGGCGCTGAACTCGTTGATGATTTTTCTGAGTTTATTTTTATGAAAATTGTACAAAATTGAACTAAAAAAAAGACTCTATTTCACATTGATTTTTATTCGGGGATTATGCAAGTTGAATTTGGTCATTTTTCCATTCCCTCTGACGTTGTACTGGTCAGCGATGACCAGTGGTACTTTGTGCCCGGAACTCATGCTGCCATGACGAGTTGGTACTTTTCTCTGGACTTCGCCGGATATGCCCTCAGGCACAGCCTGCACGATCTTGCCTACTCCAGCGTGGACGAGGCTTAAATGGAAACGATTTGAATCTTTTTTTGGTCTGGCTTCGTTGTCGAATTTGCTCATTGGTGAAATCTCCATGAGCCCTTCCTCATCCAAAATATCGTTTATGAAAGCTTTTTTGAAATCTTCCACTGTCTTGCGAATTAGCCTGCGATTTTCATTAGCCAACTGGTTGTCTATTTCGAACTGACCGCTGGATTCGGGTTGGTCTTCGACCCTTGACGACCACTGACCACTACCAGTCTCAGAGGGTTCTCCTTTCCATTCGAGACCAGTGTACCATTGGGGATCTTCGACGAGAGCGCCCGAGCTTTCAGAGCCATCCGTGCTGGTTTCATTATTGGTGCCACTGGTCGAACTATAGTTTTCAACAGGGTTCCGCACTGGTTCCTCATCAGAACCAGACGATTCCATTTTCGTGTCGTGGTCAGTGAAAATAGCACCACTGGAAACGTCTCCACTGAAATCCCCACTGAAATCAATGGTCATTGGTTCTACAGTGGCTTCCTCTTCACCACTTCCACTGAAGTCACCAGTGGTAGTGGCAATGGCTGCGGCAGTGGTTCCAATTTTGACCACTATATTTCTGGGCTCGGGTGTTGTTTTTAGCCCGTCCAGCAGATCTTCGGACGCTGCAGTCGTCTGAGTGTCAATCGTTTCCTCTGTTGACGTTTCATTTTCAAAAATGCTGGTCCTGTTGAAAGGCTGCGGCAAATGCTGTCCGCTGATCGGTTCCATCATGTCTGCAACGAATTTCATGTCTCCCTCATTTTCGGCTGGCACCAAACCAGATGCGAAGCACAGCAGGTTGTAAACGTCTTTCACATGAATCTGTTTGTGCGTGGAATTCGTTTTAAAACCTGAAACGATTTTTTGCATCAATAGAAGAAAACAAAGCGCATTTTCTGCAGTAAAACACATTTTACTGGGTCCAGCAGCGATGAACATGCCCCACATGTCGGAAGACACGTCAGGGTCGTAACCATTGTAACCGCCACGATTATTCTCATGGATTAATGCCTCCTTAGGGGACTAAAAAACAAATAATGGCCAGGGCCTGTTAACTATAGTTGTTCAGTAACTATAGTTGCTCATAAACTATAGTTGTCGAATGACTATAGTCGTTTAATATTGACTGCTCTTACCACCGCAAGTACCCAGCCAGGGTCCGCCACCATCAGAATTGGCGCCACGAATGGTCCATCCCTTATTCTCCAGTGTTCCGGCGTGTTGTACTTCCAGTACACTTTCAAATGCCTGTGTCGACCGTAAAGTTTATTAAAAGTCTGAAAATAGGCCCAATTCGTACTGAGAATTAGTTTTAGCCATTGAGAAACGGGAAAAAATGCATTTCTCACCGATATTATTCGATTTTTCGGCGGATACAATGGAACGTGAGCGCCGCCTTCGACGAAGGTCAAGGACGAATTTATCTCCGGCAGAAAATTTGATAGTTCGATGATCGTCGTCGGTCGAATCATGGATCTGAATCCGTATACGGATAGCGCGACGACGTTGACCAAATGAACCATGTTTCTGTCGATTAATAGCGTTTCCAGGTGTCTAAAATGACCGAATTTGCACATTTGAAAGGTCCACTAGGTTTCTGGCATACTGTAGGACACCGTCCACTTTTTCCACTGCCTCGGCGTAGTTCCTTCCGTGGGGTCCGTCGCCGTGTCCGTAGAAGTCCACTTCGTCAATATGAATAAAGGACATATCCAGCAAGCCATGTTGGAACTGATCCAGTATCTAGAAAACAAAATTCGCGACAGGATAATAAGTGTAACGAGTAAAAACAGTGAACTTACCAGTGAAATTGCGTTTTCAGTATTGTTCAGTGTTTGCTGGCCAAAATCTTGACAGTGGTCAGTGGGTATGATCCCGTTTACGCCTGTGCACCAAGGCCACCAATACATTGAAAGGTTTCTGCCCTAAACATAGCAAAAGAAGTCGAAAAATTTGCTTTCCCACCTTTTTATCTGACCATTACATGGTTTTTGGCTGTAATCCAAAACGGTTCACCGCCAGTTTCCCATTCTATAATTGAACCATTCCTGTCGTAGCCAGTGCCTTTGATGAAGTAAGTCTGGTTGTTGTAGTCGTACATGAAGTCGTCCGTAATACCATGTTGGTCCGGGTACAAGCCTCAAAAAACAAAAAATGAGGTATGACCATGGTCTATAGTTACACTGTCTACTTTTGTTACCTGTCAACAATGTGAAATAATTTGGATACCCAGTGGATGGAAAATTTGGAACCAAGTGATGGGCGCTGACTCCGCGATTTTTCAACGAATGAAATCCAGCCAGTGATTCATTGTGTATTGCATCGTACCTTAATCCGTCAATTAATAAAACCAATAACTTCTGTTTTTTTGTCTTTGCAGAAAGTGCCACGATAACTAGGGTCGCAAACAAAAAAAACGTTCGCCAAATACCCTTATTGTACATGGCACGTACTTAGATCAAAACTCAAAGTGGTTTTTCTCTCCGACCGAAATGATCGACGAGAGGATGAAGATGGTTTTTCGCTCTATAGCCCCGGGCGAATTATTTCGTCCAGTGTCCAGTTTTGTCCTCCCCTGGTCATCCGGGTAATTCACTTTCGTGTTAAAGGTCAGCGATTTTTTTGCTCAATAGAGTTCGACCCAGGACGGTTTTTGCGTTGGTTTTTCTTTCGTACGAGCAAAATACCGAAAGACAGACTATAGTCCTTTCACAATTGAATACAGTAAAAATACAGTAATCCTAAAGTTCATATTCACAATCCGGATTCAGATATTGATTTTCGAGCATACGGTGAAGTTCAGGTAGACATCAGATTATTGTCTGTACCATGCTGCACGCTTAAAAATTAATATCTGAATTTGGATTGTAAATTACTTGAGGATTACTGTAGTTTTGTTCAAGTCATAGTTGTGAAAAGACTTTGCATTCGTTTAACTTCCCACATTTCAAGAAAAGGTGGCGTAAACAACGCAAATTTTCATGGAAAAATACGTTGTCATCACCTGCTGGTGTAAAAACAGCGAGTGGGCGATTACAAAAAAATACTTTTATCTGTTCAAAATATTTACTAAATTTGTCTGTATATATAACACAACCGGCAAAAAACATTCATTCAGTACTCTAAAAAATTTTGCCTACCAAGATGCAAGCTATCCACACGCTTTTAGTTTGTTCCTTCATGATATCCGCTCTCCTTGCGGATATTCCGTACAACGTAGAACAAAACGGAGACTTCACGTATTACAATGATAAAGGATATGGTGCTTGCGGACGAATGATCGACGCCTCCACGCAGAACCTGGTCGCCGTCAGCCACTTATGGTTCACTAGCTCAAATCCCAACAAGGATCCGGTGTGCACCGGCAAAGTCTGCGTAAAAGTCAGCTACAACGGTAAGAGCGTAACGGTGCCAGTGCAGGATAAGTGTCCGAGTTGCGCCAAGGGTCATTTGGACTTATCGCAGACAGCCTTCGCGAAGTTGGCTCCGTTGAGCGTCGGTCACGTCTACGGAGCAAAATGGTCTTTCGTTCGTTGTTAACTTGATATTATTTTGTTTTTGTGTTATTTGTTGTTTCGTTGGTTTCATTCTAAGTAAAACTGAAATCTATTCTCCATTTCGATAATAAGACCGAAGAGGGCATTATAATGACACTTATTAGTTTTACCGACTTAACGTAGCAATCATCGATGGTTGTTCAAAACGGGAAAAAATTTCACAACCTCGTCGGGTATCATTCGGTGCACAGAACGAGTCACGTCCACTGACTGTGCTGTTCATTTTCTTCATTAACGACCTTCCTCAACTTGTGAACTGGACTATAGAGTGCCGACTGTAATAGATTTAGTTAGTGCAATTTGTTATGAACTCTGAACGACAAACAATATTTATATCGAGAAAAACAAAAAATGCATCACCAGTAGAACAAAATAAAGCGAAGATGAAAAAACAAACAAAAAATTGTTAGATCGAAGATCAAAGTGTGAGGTTAGAAACAGAAGCATAAAAGAGAAAAAAGCAGAAAAATGATTAGTAAACAAAAAATTGGTTAGAACGAGGGTCAAAACGCGCAAGAGAAACAAAAGCAAAACAAAGCCAAAAAATTGAACGAAAATAATCAGCAAACAAAAAATGAATAGCACGAAGGTCAACACGCAAGTTATAAACGAAAGCTTAAAAATCCAAAAAATTAAGCGAAAAATGATTAGCAAACGACAAAACGGTTAGAGCGATGGTCAAAAGGCGCAAGTTAGAAGCAAAACCGTAAAATAGACCGAAAAACGCAAAAATAGTACACTGACGAACGAAAATAAAAAAAAACAAATTAAACGAGCAAAAAACAAGAATTAGCAAACGGAATAAAGAAAACAATGAAATTTAGCGAAAAAAGAAGCGAAACTGAAATTGATTCGATTTATTTACGTTTTTTGACGTTTTTCGAACCGCGATTGATGGATGAAGGAGACAAGCCGGACGGAGCTACGACGAGCG
The DNA here is from genome assembly GCA_034698125.1 of Prionchulus punctatus. Lineage (NCBI taxonomy): Eukaryota > Metazoa > Nematoda > Enoplea > Mononchida > Mononchidae > Prionchulus > Prionchulus punctatus. The sequence goes on along the minus strand of JAQGBA010000193.1, from coordinate 3,318 downwards.
ATCGAGACAAGCTAGATTTCGGATTCTTGAATGTCGACGGTTGTTGCGACTTGTGTTCGGATAAATGTTTGACCGGCGGCGATACGGTGCTCTTTTTCGTATTTTTCTTTTTATTCTTCTTTCCCGCTTTCTCATTCAATTTCTGGCGCGCAGCTTTGTCGGGAACTAGCCTGTCTTCTGCTTCGAGTTTCTTTATCAATTCTTCCGTGGTCATCGTCGACATTTTCAGTGGAACTTTGGAAAAACTGCGACCGGAACTGCTGTCGGATCGACTGCTCTTGCTCGACTTACGTTGCTTCTTGAAATAATCGGCTCGACGTTTGCGACCTACATCAATTTTTCTTGGAAGTCAACAGACAGTGAAGGTAATTTGATTAATGTGAAGGCTTACGATTTAAAAACGCAAAGAGAAAAAATCCTAAAACTAGGATGGCGATGAGGAGTACGACTCCAACAATGACAACTATTATGCTGATGTCATCAGTTGTAAACTTTGAAATTGGTTGTGGTTCATTTTCTGCAATAGAAAACAAATTTTTTGTTGTTAGAGATTCTGACATTAAGTCGAAATAAAACCTCTTTCTGCACAAATGGCTCCAAAATTTGCAATTCTACTGTACTTACTGGCTGTAGTCAAAGTTGTTTCCTTGCTAACAGTCGACAAGGTAGTTTGGCAGGATTGAGTGACTGTGAACGTTTCCTCACTAGATTCGTCATCTTCGTAGAATGGATTGCAGTGGTGAACTTTCATATACGACTGACATTTGTAGGTTCCGCAAGTTCCAGCATCGACTTCGATTTCAAATAGGGTTTTGTTCAGCTGGAAATAGAAATAAAGATGCATAGTTTGTGATGATAAAACATTTTCAATATTGTGCTTAAAATAGTTACTTGGGTTGTTTGAATTAAAAGATTGTCACCTAGAGTTATGTTCAGAGTCCATTTAAAGAGATTTACGTCACCGGCTTCCGGTGGATACAAGAACCAGCACTTCAATTTATCATTTGTAAGGTTGAATTCAATTGAGGCATCTACAAGAAATAAAAAATGCATACGCTGTTGATGTACAGGAAGCACATGTTTGAAAGTGATTACTTATCACATGCAAACTGAGACTCAAACTTACTGATGCGAACATTGAATGCATAAAACGACAATCTGTCGTCAGCAGCAGTTTCTCTTATTACACCTGTGCATGTTACTTTTGAGACCATGGAACGATTGTACGGTTTCAGTAGAAAATTCTCGCCAACGTAGTGGTTGATATTTAGCAATGATCTGCTTTTCTCGTAACAGGTGATACTGCATAGATTGTCATTGATTATACAATTAAAGACCAGTTTTGATCCAAGCTTTCCGATGAAACCAACGAATCCTGATTTATTTAAATCTGGGATGTCCACAACAAACTTTGATTTACCTGTTGCAAGAAAATGAATGATTTGTATCGTTTTTTTAATTCTTAAAATAAGACTTTGTGACGCCTTACCTGAAGTACAAATGTCATCATAGATAGTTAAAAATTGAACTTCTCGCCTTTCCGAAAACGCTTCACATAGCGATTTGGCAACCCATTTGCTAGACTCTGGTAAACATGCGAATCCGTATGTGTTGAGGTTTTCTGTACCAAATGCATTATTAGGGCATAAGGAATTATTGAAAGAGTGACATGTCGACGGCACTCTATCTGCAGCGTTTTGAATGCAAAACATTAGCTGATTATCCTCGGGACAAGTTAAAGCTTGACAAGTGTCGCTGGAGTCCGAGCCTAAATTTGCAAAATACAAAATATGGTAGGTAATTTATTTCAGCTTAGTTTGTCAATCAATAAAGACAGATTTATTGACAAGATAAAGACTTACATAACAAATATTGCAAGGAGAAATTTCCACCTGAACCTGAACGTGTTGGGACAAATTTGCATTCGTAATGGCCGAATATTGTATTTTCGCTCAATGCGACATTCAGTTCACTAGAAGTTTCTATGCTTTCTGCTATTGTACGATTGTTAACTGCCACCGTTTTATTATGACAGTTGCTGCATTCACAGTAAAACGTCAAATTACTATTGGAATAAAGAATAGTTGTGAAATCGTTGAAATAATCGTAAGCAGTCATTTTCTGGATATCCATTTTTTTTTGTTCTGGATGGAAAAAGATTTTTTACATATCTACTGTATGTCTCAATAAAAATTGTATGCATACTTACCATGTGAAAAAGGAAATGAGACAATGAAAAAAAACAGAATTAACTTCATTTTCGAGCAAAAAAACGTGCATCAACCGATCAGCAGCTTGGAAAGTCGAAAGAATAAAATTTTAAACTTTACAACATTTTCGAATATTTTTGCAATATTTAAAGGTGCGCATTTTGATAAATATGTTTTCTAAATTTAGCGATTGAAGAACTTTCATCAAATATAGTTCATGCTTTACGTACCATTAGCCTGGGCAAAGGTTAGACTTGACCGCCAAAACAGATTGATCAGAGTAAAAATTTGTTTTAAATGCCCTGGAAAATCGAAAGAATAAAAATTATAAACACTTTACATTTTCGAAATTTTTTTGTTATGTGTAGAGTTAAAAATTTACATGAATACAGTCGGCACTCTCTAATTTGGTATTCTGTAGTCCGGTATCTCAACATCCGCACACCGATAGTGCTAAAACGAAACTTTTACATGTAAAATGCAGTCTGTAAACTGGTTTTCTTCATCCGTCTTCCGGTCAGTACTGAGCGAAAACGAATGACAAAAATACACAGCGAAAATATTCTTTAATCCAGTGCGTGGAATTAGTAATGACAAATAGGACTCTACTCTTTAGATTAACAAATTTGCATTTTAACGTGAGCTAAACATCAGCACATACGGCATTTTGAGGCAAACAAACTTCAATTAAGATTACTTTTCAGTGTATAAACATCAAAAATGCACTTTTTGTGAAATCTTAAGAGTATGGTGAAATAAAATGATTGTATGAAGCATTTTTAGTGCAATTCTATAGCCCGGTTTATTCTTCATCCGGTCACTAAAAGCCCCGGGACAAATGCAGCCGAATTAGAGACTGTCAACTGTACTTCTTTTCAAATTAGCATATGAAGAACTTTCATCAATAAAATAGATTCATGTAATCCAATACGTTATTGTTCATTCATTAGTAGAGACCAGATTTTTATGTGCAAAAATATGCTTAATTACATGCAAAGAGATGGTGAATTGCATGCAAAAGCTCCAATTATGTGCAAAACCGACATTTTATGTGCCACATTTTTTACTCGTCAAGTAATCTGCCAAACATGTACTTAATCATATAAAA
>JAQGBA010000192.1:0-53712 GCA_034698125.1 Prionchulus punctatus | reverse complement strand
TGGTTCATGGATTGGATGCAACGGTCGCAAAATCGTTCCGACTCCGACGCCGTCGGCATGACGTTCATGAACGCCGATGCGACTCAGTGTTGGACGCCGTTGGAGTTGAGAGGCGTGCCGTTGACCGGCGTCGATTTGTCGACCATGCAACCGCAGGCGCGAATCACTTGGGCGCCGGCGCCGATGGGCGGCTCGTCCAACGATACGTTCGTTTGGCCGTGGACTGACGCGTCGCCCGGCAGCGACGCGACGACGACCGTCGTCTACATCGACGTCGGCAGCAATCGTTTGATCAACAAATTGGATCAAACGAGCCACGCGCCCGGCGGCACATCGAGCGAAACGGCTAAAATCATCATCATCGTCGTCGTCGTCGGCGCACTGTTGATAACGGCGGTCATCGTGGCGTTCGTCGTCGTCGTCATGAGACGACGGCGACTATTAACCGAAAAAGCGAGCGGCGGCGTTGAATTGGAGCGAAAGTAAGCGAAAAAAACTAATTTTATTCGCTGGCTTGGCGGCAATAGTCAACGTTTATAGTGAAGACTATAGTTGTCCATTGAGTGTTGTTGTTAAGTAACTATAGTAATTCATGAACTATAGTTGGTCGGAGACTGTAGTTACACAGTGACTATAGTAGTTGAGTTACTACAGTTGTTAATTGACTACAGTTGCTCAGTGACTGTAGTTGATTCAGTGACTATAGCTGTTAAGTGATTACAGCAGTTCAATGACTATAGTTGCACAGCGACTATAGCGACTATAGTTGCTCAATGCCTATAGTTGCTCATTGACCATAGTTGTCCATTGTTTATGTTTGTCCATGGCTATAGTTGTTCAGTGACTATTGTTGTCCAAGGACTATAGTTGTTCAGAGACTACAGTTGTGACTATAGTTGATAGTTGTTCAGTGACTATAGTTGATAGTTGTTCAGTGACTATAGTTGTTAAGTGCCTACAGTTGCTCAATGTTAGTTCTTAGTTCTTAGTTCTTCAGCTACTACAGTTGCTCAGAGCGCATTGCCTATAGTTGACCATTGTTAATTGTTGTCTATAACTATTGTTGTCCAGTGACTATAGTTGCGGAGTGGTTATAGTTTTTTAGCAACTATAGTTAGTCGCTAGATTTATTTAATGATTCAAAATGTTGCAGTGTTGATGCCAATGAGAACCAATTGAAACCAAATTCAGAACACGCCCATCATCATCATCCTGACAAAATTACAGAACAATACGACGACGTTCAACTTTAATTTAAGAAAAGTTTTGTGATTTTTTTAAAATATTTGGCTGTGAATTTTTTTACGTTTTCATTTTTTGCACGGTTGCATGAATTTCGCGACATTTTACTTGCGTAGATTTTAATAATGAGGTATTTTTTCGTTTCTATTTTCTGAGTGTAAAGTTTGGCTCAGTGTTATAATGTGATTTGGCGTCTAATAACTGTGTGTAAAGTGTTATTAAGATTACTGTCAAGTGCTTTGAATTTTCGCCATAGCGAGAAATTGATGCTCAAAAACAAATTTTCGCACATAGGTTTTAATAATAAAGTCATTTTTTAGAACACAAATTTTTTTGTAACCGCGGTATATAAATTATAAAAAATTCTTTTCTTTTTTTTTATCCCTTTTTTATATTATTTTATCGAGAAAAAATCAAACAAATTTTTCTAAACAAAAAACGAAACTCGCTCGGGCGACTGACGAGTCTACGACGGCGTTGTAACGGGGTCGAAAAACGAAACGTAACGACATCGACGACGAAAAAAGGGGTGAAAACGACGGACGAAAAAAACTTTTATAACAAATTTGCATAGATCTAAATGCCATACAGTAACGTACAAAAACATGACGAAAAAAAAGAAAACAAAAAAATGTCTTGAAAATATTACATATGGTAGGAAAAATGAAACGTAAAAAAACAAAATTTTTCCATCGAATCAAACAAAAAAAAGAAAACAAAAATTTTTTGTGCCTTTGGCGAAATTAAAGAGCAGCAGGTTTTTCAGGAATACTGTAGTCCGCCTGAGAATCACGTTACAGCAAGAACTACAGTAAATCAAAATGTATTGCACCTAAAATAAAACTAATGCGAGTTGAAAAAAATTGTTTTGTTTTTTACATCAAAAAGTTGAACAATGAATGTATCCAGATCGTGCGCCATAAAAACAAAAAACCTAACCGGACAGCAGGCGAAACGTGCGGAAAAATGATTCAAACTCGAAACGGGGAAAAAAAACGAAACCCCCGATACCGACCGATTATCACAGAAATCGGTCGTCGAGGCGACGATGAAAGGAAAAAAAATTAATAGAATAATTTTCTATAAAATAACAAAAAAAACAAACAATCGCGGACGCCAACATCAGTCCGCGTAATATCGAAATAATTCCCGAATTGAAACGTTTTTCGACGATGATTCGTTGTGAAATTTGTGTTACGCGGTGGAAAAACGTTTCGTAAAATTATTATTTTTTAAAGCTAACCGCCGACGATCGAGAAAAATAAATCGCCGACCGACGACGATCCAAAAAATTCCTAAGCGCGCCCGACGACTAGTAGCTAACAAAATTCAAACATCGCCCGTTTCATAAAACAAAAAAAAACAAAATTTCTGCGCGAAAATTTACAACAACGAGAAAAACGCGAAGATTTAAAACTTTTTTTTTTAAAAGAAAAACTTGTGTGAAACTCATTTTTTCCCTAATCGCTTAAACGGCCGACTCCCTTTTGTCTTCTTCGGCGTCGTCTTTTCCGCTTTTCGTCTTCAACAACGGTTGCATTTCACGTTCGCCCGGCGACGGCGACGCTCGTTCGATTTTTATCGTTATCGGCTCGAAATCGTCGTCGGCATCCATGTAGTCGGGCGACGCCTGTTTGGCGGCGCGTTCGGCGATCGTCGCCGACGTCGTCGGTTCGGCGGCGTTCGACTGTTTCTGATGATGTGATCGATGATGATGATTCTTTTTGTCGGCGTTGCCCTTTGATCTGAAAATAGTGACCAATTGAGAGCGTACGAAACAAAAAATCGGTATCGCCGAGTGATTTTTCGGCTGACAGCGGCAACTATAGCGCGTGGAAATTTACTTTTGCATATCCACTAATTTATCTTTCGAGCCCATCGACGATTCGCTCGCTATATGTTTCCACATGCTCGTCTTGTTCATTTCTTCCGAAATATTCATCGGCTTGTTGGCGTTTTGAGTTTCGCCGCTGCCGCCGCCGTACCCGCCGTAGCTACCGCCGCCGCCGACCGACGACGATCCGTGCGATCCGACGTACGACGGAGGTTTATCGCTGATGCTGGCCAACGGGATTTTCATGACGTTGCCCGACGCTAACTGTATGTGCAAATTCGCTTCGGTTTTGACGGTGCCCAATTTGGCGAGTTGTTCAGTTTCTTCGTCCTCTTCGGCCTAAAGCCAGGCGAGAATTTTTTTTTCTAGCAACTTTTCGAGCAATTTTTTCACTTTAGCTCTCTCACTTTAGCCAGTTGTTCAACTTTTTTATGAGCGTCTTCCTTTTTGCGTATGGTTATCTCGGGCATCGGATCGTCCAAATATTTTAATTCCCTATCAGTGAAAACGTACTCCATCAGCTTTCGAACACCGACCATGACCACGAGCTACAAAAAAAATCGACTCGCTTTGCGTCGAAACTCGTTGTGGCGTCAATCAGCGCGCGTAAAACAAAAACGTGTCGTGACCGCGCGTTTTCCTTACCATAATCGGAAAAACTATGGACGTTATTTCGATTTCTTTGATCACACATAATACAATAAAGCAACCAAGTTGAAAGACGGTGAATAAATGAACCCTTTTTATCGGCACGTGACGAAGATAAACGTAATCCGGTTGATATTTCATCGGGATAATCAATAACAGCAATCGATCGATCATCTGCACGCCGCGCAACGACGACAGACCCATGTACAGAAAAACGCCGTACAGCACGGGCATCGGTATGAACTGAAAAACAAATCAACTATAGTTGCTCAAGGGTTACAGTTGTCCAAGGGCTATAGTTGTCCAAGGAGTATAGTTGTCCAAGAGCTACAGTTATCCCAGGGCTATAGTTGTCCAAGGACTATAGTCCGTACTTTTAAAACTTTCGTCATGAACACCGACAGTCCGATGAAAATGAACACTAAGAGCCCTGTGACGCGTTGCTCCCTACAAGAAATTTGTTTTTCAACTTTCGAAACAAGCTACAAATCTATTCATTGTCGTCCAACTTTATTTTGTTTACTTAAGGCCAATGAACGCCGGCGTTTCGCCCGGTGCTCGACATTCCGACTCGACGCGCAACGAATTCACGTGACTGATGGACATCACCGTAGCGGCGACGAATATGGGCAGACCAAGTACGCCGCTGATGGCCACGCCGATGCTCAGGATGAATAAATCCAAATGGTATCCGCAGCCTTTTTTCAACTTATTCTCTTTTCGATTGACGATGACGACCGTAATTTGATGATCCATGAACAGCAATATGCACAGGAGCAGTGCCGGCGCTATGGCGACGATGGACGTCCACCACGGATTTATAATTCCGTCGGCGCGGCCGAACGGAGGAATAATCCAATCGCGACGGGACCAAGTCGGCTAAAACAAAATTCTCGTATGGAACTCGTACGAATCGGTCCGAAACATGGAACTTACTCGAAATTCTTGCGGCACGTATAACTTCGGCGTATCCAATCCGACGAGATAATCCAACAGTACCATGGCCATCAACGCGATCAGAACGGCGAAATTCGATAGTACTTCGCGAACCTGAACATCAAAAAAAACAACAACGTCTAACGTCGAATGAATCCAATAATTTCTCCATTTTCGATTTATCAAGTGAAATTTTTCGTTTTTCAGCGACGTTATCGAGCAAGAAACGCTTACTTTATTCGGAAAATACGAACTATTTCGCATCATTTTCAAGGTGAAAGCCAACGCGAACGTGCCCAACATAAGTATGAAGGACATCAAAAAAACGTCGTACATCTTGTAACAATGACCGTTCAAATCGTCCAAATGACCGTGCGCCGGCTCGCAATAGCTCAAAGGTATCCGGTTCCAATCGATTAGCGTCACGTTCCGAGCGGTATCGTTGATGATCCACGGATAATTCGGAAACGACGGTTTCCATTTGTATCGTTCGGCTTTTTCCCAAACGAAATCATACGTCAGATTAGTGCTGTCACCGTCCGTGTAGTACGTGTCGTTGTAGCGTTTGAACGTTTCCGATTTGCAAGCGCAATATGGATTTTCTGGAAGATCCTGGAAACGAAAAATCAAAAATCGTGCGCTGGCTCGCAACTTTTCGGGCGATAGTCGTTCACGAACGCTATAATCGTTTTTATAAACTATAGTGTCGCCGTCGGACGACGAGCATACTTTATGGAAAGCAACCGTATGAGCTGAACTAATAATTTTAAACGTTTTCTTTATCGACTCGTAGACGAATATGAACGAAATTAAAACGGCGAAATTTTCTTCCGTAAAACGCGTTATATACGAAACTAACGAAGATGCGTCGGTGGCGACAATGATAACCAAAATGAGCGCCGACCACATGTTGATCCACCAACGTAGCGCTAGATAGTCTAATCGGTCGCTGAAAAAAACAGCAACGATGAAACGCGAAATTGCCCGATTCGAACAAAACGAAACACGAAAATCGTCCGAAATTACTTACACACACATCTCGAATATGATTTTTTCGAATATCAACACGGGGCCCGTCGATCCGATCATGGTCAACGGTTGACCGGAGAAAACGGAATATATACTACCGCAAATGGCGCCCGCCAATAAATTTTCTATAGCAGCCTAAAATAAAAAAAATTTTATCAACGTCGTCGTAGCGGCGGCGTAAAAATTTCAACGTCGTCGCAGCGACGGCGAAAAATTTCGAAATCGTCTTTCCACCGATAGAGAAAAATCGCCTACCATTCTTTTGTCCGTTGCTTCTTCTAATAATCCGCCGAACGTTACGATCGGCGCCAACATGGCGAAATACATGAACATAAAAGCGGCGACGCATTGTAAATTTAAAGCGTCCTAAAGCGACGACGAGACAACGAATAATAGCAAAAATTTCATCTTAAACGAGCAAAAATTCGTCTCCAACGCGTACCGTATAATCGCTGATGTAGAATGGTAATTTTCTTTTAACGTCGGCGATCAGGCCGCCGAAAAGTCTAGAAAAATCGCCACTATTGCGTCGTCGAAACGTCGCCAACGCTCGAAAACGTGTTTCGTGTTTACCTGCCCGTTCGTTTCAACGACGGGTCCATGCCGTGGCCGCCGACCTCCTCGTGCACTTCTTCGCACGCCTCGGCGTCGCCGTGTTCTTTCTTAAAATTGGGATCCGACGGCGGACGTACTGGAATTTTTCTTTTATCCTGCGTATCAAGAACAAATTTCGTGAACACGTTTGCCCGCTTTGATGTCGCCGCTCGAGACGAACTTGCGACGGAATTGAGGTAGGCGGTTCGATCCGGATATTCGGATCCCATTCGCCGGGCGGCAAGACGGTGACTTGATCCAAGAATTCGTCGACGCCGTCGAGCAAGTCCGTACGACTGTGAGCTTTGTATGCAACATCGTGAAAAATCTGAAATGAACAACGAACAGTAATTTTTCAACGTCGTCAATCGAAAAATAAGTTTTTAAACGTCGCCGATCGTAGAAAAACCGTTTTTCAACGTCGCTGAGCGTAGAAAATTTGTTTTTCAACGCCGTCAGCGTAGAAATTTAGCTCACTTCGTCGGACATTAACGTCGCAATGGCTCGTCCGATCTCTCGCCACTGAGTACCGTGCCCGGTAGGCCCGAGCAGAACGAACAAGAAACGCGTCGGCACCGGAACCTGAACGAAAAAATCAAAAAATTAACCCTAGCCAACGGCGAATCCAGTCAATTTTTCGTTACTTCTGTTAAATCGCCCAACATGACGGCGTTTTTCAAACGTATGAACGCCGATATATGATGATCCAAAAATTCCACTTGACCAATCAAGACGTTCGACGCTTCGGCGCCGGGTGGTAATTTTTTGAAAAAATGTTGATTACCCTAATCGAACGAAAAAAATAAAAAAATACGGGAAATAAATAACAAATGACGAGCGCAAAATTTGTTTTAAAAAGTCTGCATCGGTCAAAATGTGAAACGTGAAGGGTTTATTCGTCGTCGCACACGGTGTTCAAAAAAGAAAACGTTCACGATCGAAAGAAGACTTACTGCAAATTTTGTTTTCAATAATAACTTAACGAGAACAGAAATTTTGTTTTAAAACATCTCTATCTGTCGAAAATTCGTTTCAAAACATGAAAAAATCTAAATTTTCTCGCTTACTTTCGTCGCGTCGGCCGTGCTCGACTCTCGAGTCATGTCCTTGGGCAGCGACGCCACTTTCGGCAACTGCAATTGCGTCGACGTACCGACGCCGATGCCCGCCGATTGTTGCTTGGAAAGTTTAGCATCTGAGCAAAAAATACGTCGAAAAACGATTGAAAACCGCAAAAAAAGAAAACTAATAAAAAAATAAGCAAATTTACGCGTCGGATCGGACGAATCGACGCCGCTCGGCGGTCCACCGACTTCTTGATGTTGTAAATTTTTAGCGTGCGAAAATTGCCGCCCGATATCGGCGATCGATCGAACGGTGTTCAAAAACGACGAACCGCCGCTCGTCGAATGGCCGCCGACGTTCGATTCTTTGGCGCCCGATCGAGCGTGCTCGTATTGATGGACGTGCTTGCGCATCAACGCGTCGCGTATTAGATCGCGATGTTCTTCGTCGACGGCCTTGCCGGCGATCATTTTATCCAACATAATATCTTTAAAAAAAGCGAGATTCGAAAAAAGACCCGATTTCGAGCTAATTAGTCACGTTATAGGTCGTCACCGATCGTCTTACCGAATACTTGAGCAAGTTCGGTAGCGTCCAAATCTAATATGACCGTGCCCGTTAGTAAACACGAACGCAATTCGAACAGCGAATGCAACGACAACGTGGCCACGTGAGGTTTCGACCAACGATTGCCGCCTTCCTCGACGTCTTCTTCAAATTTGACCCATCTGAAAAAAGTAAGCCAATTAAACGACCGGGAATCGTTTGATGGACGCCTATAGTTGAAGGGTGTCTACAGTTGATGGGTTCTACAATTGTTGAGCGTCTATAATTGTTGGGCATCAATAGCTGATGGGCGTCTATAGTTGATGAATGCCTACAGTTGTTGGTCGACTATAGTTGATGGACGAAGATAGTTGATGACTCTATAGTTGATGGACCTCTATAGTTAATGGAGTCTACAGTTGACGGACATCTACAGTTGATGGACATCTAAGTTAATGGACGTCTATAGTTGACGGACGTCTATAGTTGATCACCGACTATAGTTGATGGGCGTTTACAGTTGATGGACGTCTTTACTTAGTGGAAGTCAATAGTTGATGGGCATTTATAGTTGAAGGGTGGGTGACTATAGTTGAAGGGCATCTACAGTTAATGGACGTCTATAGTTGATGGACGTCTATAGTTTAGGGACGTCTATAGTTGATGGACGTCTATAGTTGACGAGCATCTATAGTTGATCGGCGTCTATAGAACTACGGACGTCTATAGTTGACAGGTGTCCATAGTTGTTGAACGCCTATAATTAATGAACGCCTATAGTCGATGAACGCCTATAGTTGATGAACGCCTATAGTTGAAAGCCGACTATAGTTGATGGACGTCCACGGTTGAAAGGTGTCTACGAACGCCTATAGTTGATAAGCGACTATATTTTATAGACAATTATAGTGGACGAGCAACCATAGTTGACCAACCTAGCCGTCTGCCGCCATTCCTGTTGCGGGTCGGTGCCGTGCAACTCGACCATTTCCGTGAAGATTCTTTTCGTTTCCAAACCTTCGCCTCCCTGAACATCGTCGTCTTGACTGAGCAAAAATTGGACTCGTTGACCGGGGGCTATCGAAAGAAAGAACAAAAAAACAACGTTTTCGACGTAGCCAGCGCGGATTTTTTGTGTGTTTCGTACCAAGTAATTTCTTTTTATCTTCCTCTTCGTCCACCTCGCCGACGCCCGGACGTTTGTGTCCGCGTCGATGACGATGCTGCGACCGATGTTTGCTGCCTTTGCGCGGTCCGTTGGCGGGCATATGTATTCCCGTGCCCACCCACATGTCGGCGCGATGGCCTGCAACAAAAATAATTGCTCGTTAAATTTGTTTTTCCTATCGATAATTTGTTTTTTACGCCCAATTATTGTACGAAACTTGTTTTTTCTTCGCACGATTTTTAACAAAACGATTCCATTTTGTGTCTGATTTACTCACAATCGGTGCCAAAACCAGTTGCATGGATTTGAAATCAATTATAGCGCTTAACGAAGGTGGGGAAAAAATGGGCGTCGGGAAAATACTTTTTTTGAAATTCGAACGAATGTAGTTTCGTACAAAATTTCTCGTCGATCGGCGACGATGAACAAAAAAATTTTTTTTTTTCGTCTTGTAACTTTATTGACGGCCGTTCCATGAAAAACGCCCGTCGTGTAATTAAATAGGTGTCGTTAAATCACGGGCGCGGCTCATGATGAACGACCGGCGTGAAACTACAAAAGACCTCGTAAAAAATGTTTTCATACGGGAAATTTGTTTGAAAATCGGGCGACAACGAAAGTTTTTAAAGAAAAAAAATCAACCGATCTGCCCATTGGTCTGCACTGTCTATAATCATTCGTACGACGTCGATTCGCTAGAGTTTATGGCGTGTTTTTTTTCTCTTTTTACAATCGTGAAACGTTTTCATAAGCGTTAACGGCCCCCGTACGTCGATTTTCCGCTCGAAAAACGCACGAATCGGTCGCCGGTTGATTCCGTATCGGGGAAACTCGTAGAAACACTTGCCAAGAAACAAATTTCTTGGCGTGGTTCACAAGAGTGAGCGTCGTGCGAAAATGATATCGTTAAATTTTTAATAAGAAACCTTTTACAAAAAAAGCATAAACTACTCGCGTTCGTCGTCGTCGGCGTACGGAAAGCCACTGTCTACGAGCATTTTTTCGTTTATTTGTAGTTTTCGCATTTAAAAATCTGATCGAAGCAGGGAAACAAAAACCGATGTCGTAAAATTTTTTCCCTCATGCATTAACGAACGTCGTCATCGATGCGACAACGACGCACTCGAAAACTTTTCGATCGTGAGGAAAAAATTATACGAACACTATTTTCGCCTCGATAAGCCTTATGTTTATTCGCCATTAATTTCATGATTAGGTACGGTCGACGATGCGACGTCGAGGGACGTTTTGTAAAATTCTCAACGGCCGAGTCAACTAGCGTCGACGTCGTTCCGACGACGATGAGTGAAAATTTTTTTTCGAAAAAAAACCGTTCGACGACGACGACGAACGTCTTCAGTAAACACAATTAAAATTTTTTCCTTCGACTAATGGCCGACGTTATCAAAATGCGCTCGTTCGTCGGACGAAATGAAAAATAGATTCTTTTTGTTTATTTACATCGTCGCCGCGCGTCGTCGGTCGGATTATAAAAAGATTACATAGATTGTAAAAATTGTTTCGCACGTTGAGTTAGGTGGGGGAAAAGCACGGAAAGTTCAATAGTCAGTTGTAAAATTTGTTTTAAAGTTGTTAGTGTCGTCCGGCGATAATCAATCGAACGTTGGACGGCGGCACAACGGAAGGAAATTAAAGATACCGTTCGGTGCGCGTTAACCATCTAGCCAGCGCATGAAATTTGTTTTTGATCGTTGAATTCGGGCGCACAGTTCATTTTTAAAGTTTCATCGACGTACAGCGCACGGCGAGTAAGGTATCGTTGGAATTCTCGCGACGAGACGAGTTAGTTATTTTTGCGCGCCGAAAACGACAACAGCCAGTGAAGAAAATTTGTTTCGTTTTTTTGTTTTACCTCGAATTTCGCTCTCGTCGACGGGACCATTTTGCCGATTGGCTTTTTCGTCTCGTACGACGTCCGCGTTTTCCCGATCGCTCAATACAAGCTTTGGCATTTTACGTACGACTAAAACGCTCCCTCAACTTCGCTACGTATGTACGTACGACGATCGAACGAAACAAAACGTCGGTCGACGACGAATAATACAGTAAGAATATTTTTCTCGACGACCAACGACGACGACGAAACAAAAAATGAAACACGCCGTATAACGTTCAGTGCTCCGTTCGGGTTAAATATTGCAAAAGAAAAATAATATCGTCCTACGCTTTAAGAATATTCCCAAAGCGAAAAATCAAATGGAACAAAACCGCTGGCTGAGCTGAGGCTGCGACGCCGATGCGGCGACGACGACGAGTTTCAGTGAGGGATGGACGACGACGTACAGTCTTTTTCAATCGTCGATGCGCCTAAAAACCAACCGCCACCGAAAAGTTTTTACGATTTGCCGACGACGACGACGACGACGATGGCGCGTTCGTCGTACAGTAGAATTTTCTAACGAACGACGGCGACGACCGATGGTAATAAAATAATAGGCCTATTTCGTTCATGTAGATATATAAATAAAATAAATAAAATATTATTCTTTCCCATTCATAAATCCTGAAAAGTAATTAAAAAAAAGAAATTAGGTTGCAAGGTTCGTCGAATCGACCGAAATCGAGCAATAAACGCGCAAAACTCGAAAAACTGCGCAACGAGCTCGAAAACTCGCGAAATGCTAATTTAAAAAAACGCGAAATTAAGCCGGAATTCTCCGAATTGAAACCCGCTCGTCGCCTTTCGACGCCCGTGCGTTCGGCCACTTAAAAGCTACTAAAATGTTAAGTGGTATTCTCTGTTTAGAGATTGATGATGGTTAAATTTATAAAAGCTAAACAAACAAACCGGTAGCTAACACGCATCGCTCGCCGATGACGACGGCGAGTCCTATTTAATAGGAAAAACTCTTGCGGTTCGACGACGACGGCGAGATTTTTGTTTAAGGAGAAATGCGAGATCGAGCAAAAATGCTGTTCCGTTCATCCGTCCGACGGATGCGTGGAGTGATTGAACGATGGAACTATAGCGTCTATAGTTCCCCTGGCTAGCGAGAAATATTGCTAGCTAACTAACTAGCTAGGCGTTTTTACGCCGAAAAACCATATGCGCAAATATACAAACGACAAACAATTGTCGGAATATAAAAACGAAAAAACATTTTCACACGTTCGTCGTCGAAAAAGCTTTCGGGCGAAAAGTTAAAATTGCGCAGGCGCGCACGCCGAGGAAAAGCGGAAAAGAGTCGTCAGGTGAAAACTTTCGGGGAATAAAGTTCAACAATCACGACCGACGACGGAAACGGAGGCGACGGTCGACGGCGATCGCCGAGGTTGAAATTTAACGAATGGAAAAGAGGGGGAAATTTTTAAGTCGTTACTCGGCGCCGCGGCGACGGCGGCGGCGGCGGCGAGAAGAAGGAAAGCGTCGTCGTCGAGCGAGCGGCGAGTCGGGGCGAGGATAAAATGTACATAGAAGGGATGCGAAGAACGGCAAGGGCGGAAGAGAACTAATTCCCAAAGACGTCCGAACGACGATGTCGATCCGTTCGTTCGATCCCACTCGCCGTCGCTGCACACACGTCGAGGGCTATGGCACGTTCTCGCCGTCGTCGTCGTCGTCGTTAGCCGGGGTGAAACGAAAAATAAACTCGGTTTCGCCTGGGCAAAACAAAAATCGAGCATTCGCCGGTCGCTTTTCGAATCAATATCCGCGAGAACGAAAGCGCCGAGGAGAGAATTCGTGAGAGTCGCGCGCGACTTCGACGCGAACCAACCACGACTGCTTCGTCGTCGTCGATGAAGAATAACAATCGTTCCAAACGGGCGGCGGCGTTGGTCGGTTCGAAGGCGAACAAAAAAACGACTTCGACTTTCCTTCTCATCAGTCGTCGACGTCGATGCAGCGACGTCGCGCGTTTTAAAACGAGTAACGCGCGCAAAAGCGTCGTTTTCGTCGTCGATCGTCGCCCGAAAAGTTCCAAAGGGCAGCTGCCGGGCTCGCCGTCCGTCGATTCGACGACGAAAGTTTTGCTTCCTAGAAACAAAAACGCGAGATCTTCTCGAATCAAAATAAAAAGTAAAAAAAAAAACAAGCGAGCTACGGCGACCAGGAAAAAACGGATTAATTTTAATATCGAATCAAAAGTCCTAGAAAAGAAAGACAAATAATAAATTTATGCAAGAAGATTTTTTTATTATACAACCGCCGCCGCCGAAAATCAATCAGTTCGGCCGTTAGGAACGAATGACGGCGAAGGAATGAAAGCGAGAGAGAGAGAGAGAGAGAGAGAGAGCGAGAGAGAAAGAGAGAGAGAGATAGAGGGAAAAAAAGTTTAATTTTCCTTCGCCGTCCGACGAAGAAAAAAAACAAGAAAATGAGCCCACAACGAAAAATCGTAAAATAAGCATCGCCAAACAAGCGGATTTGAGTGCGAGAGAAAAATGCACGAAAATGAGCAATCGAAAACAAAAAATTTTGCTTGCAAATGCATTTTGAGAGCACCAAAAGCAAACTTAAGGCGAAATAGCTTGAAAACGCGCGAGCAGCAAAAACAAAAATTTGTGCCTGCAAATGCATTTTAAGAGCACCGAACGCAAACTTAAGGTAAAATGCGCAAAATAGCTCTAAAATGAGCACCAAATATATATTTCGGCACTGACTGTTCGCTTTTTGAGGCACAGAATACAAACATCATGCGTGCGCGGCTATTAAAATTGCCCAGGCCGCCGACTATGGCATTGTCGAAGTTTTGAAATCCAACGGGGATATATAAATCCCAAATTGATACTCGAGTCGGTTCGGCCAACCGTAAAATGAATAGAAACAGGAACGCGCAAAGAAAGTAGAAAAAAACACACGTACGACGCATAAATTCTGCGCTAGCTCGCCGCCGAAATCGAACAAACAGGTCGTATTTTAACAAATTACAATTCCGAAACTAGACGAACGAAGGAAAATTGAATCAGCGCAAAAACGGATCGAAAAAGCGTCTCATTTCGACAAACTTGCGCGTTAGCTAGGCGAAAAAAGTGTCTAATTTCGAAACTAACACTTTAGAAACTCGTATTATGTAAATTTAGAAGAGAGCGCGACGCGAAATTAGAATCTGCTAGGAAACGCTCAGTTTCAGGCGCAAAAAGCGACCTGGACACTCAACTTGCTGCAAAAAACGATCGAAACTCCTAAAAATTGCAATTTAGCAACGAAAAGTGTCAATTTTCAAATGTACACTTTAGAAACTAGCACTATACGCAAAAAATGACCTGGACATTAAACTTGCAAGCAAAACGATCGACAAGCAGATTTTATGTCATTTATTGCAAGGTATGTGTCAAAACTGAAAACGACACGAAAAGCGACCTGGACAAGCACGAAACCGTCCATGGTTGACAAGTTATCCAGCAATTTTGGCTTTAAATAACTTTGTAGACGGTGGAAAATCACCTTTCAATATAAATTCGCTCGAAAACAAGAAAAATCGACTGGGGAAAACTTTGCAAAAAACAAAATAAAGAAAGAGTTGCTCGCATGCTAAAAGAGATTGGTGGCATAAATTTTATAAAACGTAAGCCGTATATCTTTTCGAAAAACCACTTTTAAAACCTATAAACTATTCTAAAAGTGCACAGAAGCGTTAAGACATGTTTTAAAAAATGCTTTTGTCGTGAACCACAAAAAACGATTAGGAAATCGTAAAACAGAAGGTTTTTGAAGGATTTACTGACGTGCTAGCTCCACGAAAACGTCAAAAGAAAACAGAAAAAACGCCTGACTGGTCAAAAACCGAGTAAAATTTCAAAATCTGACGATAAAATGTTAGGAAACATCTGGAAACGAGCTAAACTTCGAAAGTAACGAAAATTTGCTGGAAAACTCTCTATAAAAGCCGATTTCGAACAGCAGACTGCAAACTTAGCTTACAAGCTAAGAACAGTTTTTTGCTTGTTCCCCAGTTGTCCAGCTTAATCTATTTGTCGGTAGCTGTCTATCAACTTGCAAATAAATGTGCGTTACAGCAAAAGAATCGACGAGTAAATCGAATTCTTTATTTTGACTCTCAGGTATATGATGCCTTACGTCAAATTCATGCGGATTTGTCACAGCGGCGCGTTTGTGGCGAGATAACGTTCGAAGCCAGTGTGAAAATTTGTTTCGTTTGCACCAAATCGGGCGTAAAATCGAAACTTACTCATTATTCCGATGAAACAACGATCTTTTAGCTATTTTATTATTCATCGATGACCGGGTAGGTACATTTTGTTTCTTGTTTAGTAAAGTTTCGACGCCGTTATCGTCGTTATTTTTGTTTTTTAACGTTTATACGAGTATTTTCTCTAGTTTTACGTGTTTTTTTTCGCTCGATTTTATAGTTTTAACGACGCTTTTTGATTTATTTTCCATTTTGCGACAAAAATTCCGGCATTCTTGCCACCGGATTAAGTGACAATCGTTTAATTTCGAAATAATTCTTTCAGAATTTATTGACTTAAAAGTTTAACCGTTTGTCAACATTTAAACAAAATTCTTGACCGACCGGCGACCGTTGAGGGATTAAAACCGATTTTTATTATTGAAGCGGTTTCGGGCACCGTATCAAAGTTTCTAAGTCGTTTTCTACGTTGGTCGAAGGTTGAAAACGGTTCGAAACTGTTTCTTATGACCTTGAAACGAATTTCGCCTCGTTCGACGCCGTCGCGTGAATTCTTAGGTTAACGGCCAGTGCATTAAATTTGTTTAAAATGTCCTTAACGTTTTTCAGGCTCAAAAACGTTATGAACTTCAAAATCGGCCCGACAAACCTAAAATCATCTTAAAAAAAAGTACACTCGGCGGCGTTTCCGAGTAAGAAACGCATTTAAAACGTGTTTTTTTTGCTCGCTTTTCAGAGAATGTTTACGTCGAAGAAAAATAAAAACGACGTCGCCGGTTCGATCCAACGCTTCGTCGACGTACGTCGCGACGCGCCGTCGCGCTACAAACATTTACGTTTCGTACTGGATTCGACGCCCGACGTCGTCGATCGGCGTCATTTCGTCGAACAATACGCATTCGAATCGTTTCATTTGTTTCACGAGCTAATTTCGGCCGTCGATTCGTTGGCGTCGCACGGCGCCGGCCCGCGAAATATCACCGAATTGGAATACGCTCTTTGGCTATTGGAATTTCTTCTATGCAATTTGCCCGAGTACATTGCTCAACGATGGCAATTCAACGCCGTCGCGTCGACGATGAAGAAAATCTCGCATCCGAGCAATACTCTCGGCTTGCGACGCATCGCCGTACGTTTGTTCGTAATTTGGTATCAAATTCTCGGCGTCGGCCAACTCGGCGCCGACGATTTGGACACGTTTTTCGCATCGTTAGTGCCGAATTTGCCACGCGATAAAGGCGCCGCGTCGAGCGACGCGCAACTATTGGAACTGTGCGAGAATTTCGTTTTCACGAAATCCAACGCCGCCGACTCGTCGACCTTTACGTCGAGAAAATCGACGCCGTTGGCGCCGGCGATGGCCGAAAAAGGCGGCGGCGCCGTTTCGAAAGGACTTTTAACGCAGGCGTACATGGAAAAATTGCTCGAGGCCGTTTCTACGGAATCGACGAAAATCGAATGGAAAACGAATAAAAACGAATTAAACAAAAAATGCGTTCGTTTTCTGTTGGAACGCGTCAAAAAATTTTATGCGCCGACGTTCGCCGTCGGCTCAAATCGAATGGACGCCGTCGACGTCGCGGCGCCGAAAATACAAAGCGACGCCGCCGTCGCTCGTCCGCGCAACGCCATCGTATTGCCTGTCGACGAAGATCCATCGATCGTGTGCGCTCAATGTTTGGCACGATGGGCGGCGATGTATTCGTTCAGTCATCGTAAACAATCCGACTCGTTGTCTCACGGCGATCAAAGTTTCAATAAAATGATTCAACAGCAAAGCCCGTCGGCGTCGTCATCGTCGGCCGGATCGACGTCGGCGGCGTCGCGAACTACGCCGCCCGAAACGAAACTGCCGCCGAATTTCGAATTGATGCGCGAAATGTTTTTCGATTCGCGCGCGTCAACGAATTTTATTTTAACGATTCTACGCGAAGGATTTTTATTGCCGCTCACCTACGCAGGGACGATGGGGCGCGTGTTCAAAGTTTTAAGGTGCGACTATAGTTCAGAAGAGGCTATAGTTGACACGCGACTATAGTTAGATGAGAACTACAATTATTCAGTAGCGAAGGTAGTTATTGTCCATTGACTATAGTTCTTCAATAACTATAGTGTTTCTGGACTAATAGTTGTCTTTGCCGACTAATACTGTATTTGTCCAGTGTTTATTGTTGTCCATAACTATAATTGTGCATTGACTATAGTTTCCAAGTTATAGTTGTTCATAGTTGTCCATCCTGTTGGCTATAGTTGTCTGTACGTGTCAATATAATGAGAGTTGTCATGTGGCTATCGGTTTCCAGTGACTATAGTCGTTCAATGAATATAGTTGTCCAGTCCAGTGTTATAAGTGTCCAACGACTATAGATGTCAATTGACTATAGTTGTGCGTGACAATAGGTTTCCAGTGAGTCTAATTGTCTAATGATTATAGTTGCCCAGTGTCTATTGTTGTCCTGTGTCTATAGTTGTCCTTTGACTATAGATGTTCAGTGATTATAGTTGTCCGATGTCTGGCGAAGAAGATAGTTATCCTATGTCTATAGTTGTCCAACGGGCTGTAGTTGTCCGTCCATTGGCTGTCATTGTCCATTATCTATAGTTGGCCATAGTTGTCATTTGACGAGAGTTGTTCAATGACTATAGTTGTCCATTGACAATAGTTGTTCAGTGACTATAGGTGTCCTTTGACTAGTTGTCCAATGACCATAGTTGATCAGTGACTATAGTTGTCCTTTGACGATAGTTGTCCAATGAATCTCGTCGACTATACTTGCCCAGTAAACTAGTTATCCAGTGACTATAGTTGTCCTGTGTCTATACTTGTCCTTTGGATATAGTTGTCGTTGTCAAGTGATTATAGTTGTCCAATGACTAGTTGTTCAGTGTCTATAGTTGTCCAGTTACTATTGTTGACCAATGACTTGTCCTTTTTCTACAGTTCTCTGACTATAGTTGTACCTGACTATAGTTATCCATTCTACGTTTAACTCTATTTCATATACAAACAACAGTTAGAATACTGTGGATAATATTGACTATAGTTTATTGTGGGAGAGTTCACTGTCTAAAAATTTTTATTTTCAGAGAATGGTTGACTATGGACGGCGACGACCCGTGTTTACCACCATTTTTCGCCGAACCTTCTTCGTCCAAGACATTGTCCTCGGCGGTCGGCGTACAAAAATCCATACAAACTGTCGTCGCAGTTTTGGCGTCGTTTTTCAATAATCCGTACCTGGTCGACGAACGTGAACGCGTCCCGTTGATTTTGCAAATATCGTCGAGAGTTTTAACGCTATTTAAATATTTGGCCAACGGCAACGCGTCCAACGAGTCGGCGCACAAAATGACAACGGACAGTTGGATGTTTATTTTGAAAGTATTGTTGAACGTCGTTCGACATTGTTTACCGAGAACGCCGCCGGTCGGCGGCGATTATCCGTTGGCTCATCGTCTCGCGCCTCAACTCTATCAAACGCTTTTAGTTACTTGGGTGTTCGCCGGTTTGAACGTCGTCATGTCGTCGGACATGTGGCAAGAATTATTGTCGACGACGTCCGAACGTAATTCGTGGTCGTCGCTTATCGGCGAATGGTCGAAAGTCATGGAGAGCGTTACGCGTGCTTTGGGCAGCCAATTGTACAACGTCGATTTATTAAATTTACCCTTGGAGAAGATTTCCGAGCAGAAAATGAAGAAAATCCGTGGTAAAATGGGCGAAAATAATAACCTAGCCGTCAACGTCGCCGCGCCGACGACGACGAATAACAATGTCGAACAAAAAGCGAATTTATCGTCCTCGATTTCGTACAACTTCGTCAACGTATCGCCGTCGTCGACCAACGGTCCGATGCGACCGAATCGTAAATTGGTGACGACGCCCGACGTCAAATCGACGAAACATCAAAAACTTCAAAAGTCCGTCGATTACGCCGACGTGTCGTCTGACGGCGGCGGTCAATATCAAACGCAAACGTCGCCGCCGTCCGACGCGAGCAGTTTGGACGGCAGCGCCAGTTTGGATAGCGGCGTCGTCGCCGGCGCGGCGGCCAATTCGGCGATCGACGTCGACGCTCATTCGAGCGAATTGAAATCGTCGCTGTACGACGTCGGCGATAATATTCTCGTGTCGTCGCCGATCGGCGACGAAGACAACGACAGCGTCAGCGAAGATTTCGTTTTACCCGACGACGTTCAAATGATTCCAAATTGCGCCGGCGGCGGCGACGACGATTCGCCGAGATTCAACGCCGACGACGGTGAAGTGTTCGGCGCGCCCGAGACGATCGCCATCATGTGGCGCCGAATGTTGTGCTCTGTTGGTGACATCAATCAAATCGCCGACGCCGACATTCATCTGGCTTGCTTGGACGTCGTGCAACGATTGGTCGATATGCTTTTAAAAATTCGCGACAATCAAGGCGTCGTCGTCGACGCGACGCCGACGCTCGTCTATCCGCCGGCGTTAACACCGCCGTACACGATTTTCGTTCCGTGGCTGTTGAAAGTACTATCGATGTCAGAACGTTATCATAAAAGCAAATTAATCGCCGTTCATTTACTTTGTCGTTTGATCGTACGGCGGCACGACGTCGCTTTGGACGAAAATCTGAAATCGAAATTCTATCTCGTCGTACATTCGATTTTAACGGACGGCGACGAAGAATTGAATTTGTCGTTGATTCGGGCGTGCGGCGCGAAGGTATTCTATTTGCCTCGATCGACGACGTCGTCGTCGTGCGGCGTCGAAGAATTTCTACTCGCCGATTACGTGCGCAGCGTCGGAATTTTATTGAATTCGAAGTTGACGACGTCGAATCGCCAGATTTTAATTCATTTTCTGGCTTGCGTCGTTAATTTGCCGTCGTCGTCGTCGTGCAGCGTATTTTATTCCGTCGACGCCGCCGCGTCGACGACGTCGAAAAACATAACGCCGAACGAAATGCAAAAACAAATCGTCGATTTTCTCCGGAAAAACGCGTCGTCGTCGGACGGCAACGTTATCGGCACGTTGCAGTCTTTGAAAGGACTAATAATTTACGTTTTTTCGTCAATGTTGCGTCGTTCGGCGCAACGTTCGGACGACGTCGTCGAATCTGTAAATACTCTACTCGCGTGCGTGGCGTCGGCGGGCGACGTCGGTCATTCCGTTTGCGAATATTTATCGTGTTTATTGGACGTACTACCGTCGGCCGACGACGTTTATTCGAATTTGCATTTAAAAATTATCGAATCTATGTTAACGGCGTTGGACGTTTACCTCAGGAATTCTGGTCAATCGCCGCCGTCGGCGGCGGCGTCGTCGAATTACGTCGTGAGATTATTGTTCGACGTTACTGAATGGTGCTTGCGTTTACCGAGTAAATTTATTCGAAGAAAAACGTCGTCGTCGTCGTCGGGCGACGTTTTCGAAGCGTCGACGACGAAACCGATTATGCAAATCGTCGCCGATGCTCTGACTCCGTTCGTGCATAATAAAAATCTATCTCCGAACGTTCGAAAAGTTGCTGAAAGTTTGATTTCGTTGTTGATTCGATTTTTCGATCAGCGCTCGATTCAATCGTGCCACGTCAACGAATTCGAAAACGTGGACGAAAATGCGTACTTATTCATGAAATTTCGCAAGAATTTCGTTCTATCGATTCAGCCGTCGTCGTCCGACGGGTTCAACGTTAACGTTCTAACGAGACAGACCGTTGGCAAGGATTGCGTCGAAGTGTCGAGGATTAAAAACAATAACAGTCATTCGTCGATCGACGTCAATCAATGGTTGTCGTCGAAGAAAGTAAGTTGAACAATAAGAAAAACAAAAATCGCGCCAGAGAGCAGTCGAGCAACTATTGTTACTGTTCAACTTTAGTCTCTAGACACTGTAGTGATTGAACAATTATAGTCAATGGACAACTATAGTCGCTGGACAACTGTAGTTATTGAACTTTTTTTCTGTTTTTCAGTTGCCCGTTTCGCAATCGTCGACGAGCGTTGCCAAAATTCCATCGAAAAAACAAACTAAATCTTTGCAAAAATACATTTCCAACGAAAAGTTTTCACTGCCGTCGTGCGTCGACGCCGACGGCACGTCGTTGGAACGTACGATACGCTTTTTGGAGATGACGAGCCCCGAATGTTTTCCGACGTTCGTCACGTCGTCGAACGGCGGCGTCGGCGTCGGCAACGACGCTCGAATCGAATCCATCGCCGCCGCCATCGACCAATTGCGACTGCATTCTCGGTGTCACGTCGACGACGAATTTCTCGTCGACGCATCGTCGTCGACGGGCAACGTCGACGCCCTCTCGTCGTCGCATCTACTTTTGGACGCCGTCGTGAATCCGACGTGGGAAAAACGTTCGCAATTGAAACTTTTTGATCGCTCCGATCGTCTGCAGCGCGAAATCAAACACGTCGACAGCGTGCTAAATCGCGAAGTGCACAAAATCGCCGTCGTCTACGTCGCCGATGGGCAAGAAGACAAACAGTCCATACTGAAAAACGCCGTCGGCTCGCGCAATTTCGAATCGTTCGTCGGCGGCATGGGCTACGAAATCGATTTGAAAACTCATCGCGGCTACGCCGGCGGACTGCCGTCGGACGGCGGCGGTACGACGGCGTATTGGTCATCGTCGACGAGCGAAGTCGTGTTTCACGTTAGCACGCGACCGTTGGGCGGCGGCGACGTCGATTGGACGAAAAAATTGCGTCACATCGGCAACGACGAAATTCACGTCGTATGGTCGGAGCATTGGCGCGACTATCGTCGCACGATCATACCGACGGATTTTTGCGACGTGTTGATCGTCGTCTATCCACTCGTCGATCGACGTCTGTTTCGCGTGCAAATCGAAAAGAACGCCGACGTACCGGATTTCGGCCCATTGTTCGACGGCGCGTTGATCGAATGGGACTCGTTGGCGACGTTGGTGCGCTGTACGGCGATCAACGCCAGTCGTGCAAAACGGCTGACCGTCGACGGATATAAAAACTTTTTGCAACATCGATGCGAATGTCTATCGATTACGATCGAACGCTTGACAACGCCGTCGTCGTACAGCAATCTTTTGCAAAAATTGTGGATGGTCGGCACCGATAATAATAAGAAAAACAACTGGCAACGAGTTTGAAAAACAAAATTCGCGTCGTCTAAAGAAAGTATAGTTGTAAAATTCTATAATTCCACGACGACTATAGTTGTTCAGCGACTATAGTTGATGAGTGACTATAGTTGTCGATTGACTATAGTTGTTAAACGACTATAGTTTCTTTGAATAGTTTCTGAATAAGTATAGTTCCACGACGACTATAGTTGTTCAGGGACTACAGTTGTCCGAAGACTATAGTTGGTCGCTAACTATAGTGTCTGTGATAGATTATCTTTTGTAATTGATGTATTTTTGATTGTTTTTTTGTTTTTCTTATAGCTTAATTTATACAACTTATTTTTAATCGAGATGTACGTTGAATTTTTTTACTCTTTATATTCCATGACGTCTGTTTTGTTTGTTTGTTTTTGTGCAATTATGTGCCTTTATTACGTAAGAAACGAAAAAATACATAATATAATAAATTTTTATCTCGTTATCGGGCATGGACAGTTAATGAAACGCGTAAAAATATGAAAAGTAAATAAAAATTGCGCATTTCTTTTTGTTTTTTTATTTATGAAACAGATTTGGGCGTATTTCCGGTAATTGCAGACACTGGCTGTGTCTTCTAAGTTGAACTATAGCTGATTTTTCTTCGTTGACTGTAGTTGATTTTGATGTTCAGGTAGGATTCGGAAATGAGACCGTTGGCCACTGCCCTTGGGTCATTAAGCGCCGCCGCCGTTGCGCTTTCGTTTTCGAAAAACGACCGAATCGTAGAAGAAAAGCGACAGAAAAGGAAAGAAAACTTCATCGAACAGGTTCGAAGAGTTGAAGCAATGGTCAAAATATTTAAAGTATAGTTCCGACTGTAGTTTGAACAAAAACACAGTACGTTTACAGTAAGCTTGGATTTTCAAGGAAGAACGCGGCGTGCCGGGAGTATCTGTCGGCGTTTCGCTAAATGGCAACGTTATTTGGAAAACAGGTATAGTTGCCGGCGGTTGTAGACCGCTTGCAGCCGCTTGTAGGCCATTGATCTTCAGGTTTCGGCTACAGCGACGTTGAAAACCTGACGCCGTGCGACGGGCGTACCGTAATGCGAATAGCCAGCATCAGCAAACCGCTGACCATGGCGCTGGCCGCCCAGCTCATGGAATTCGGCTCGTTGGACTTGGACGAACCCGTTCAGAAATACGTGCCTAGTTTCCCAGAGAAAATCGTCGATAACGAAAAGGTGATAGAAACAGAGCAAAAAAATTAATTTCCCGCTGCGTCTCGTAGGAACCGAGGCAATTTTTTGTCATTTATGAAAATTAGCTCGTTTTTTGCTTTTTTAGGTTGTTTTAACCACTAGACATTTGGTAAGCCATTTGGGAGGCGTTCGTCATTACAGAAAGCCCGAGAAAATAAAAGAAACGAAGGTAGGTGGGCGAAAACTAGTTTTATCCAGTGGCTTATAGTCAAACTATAGTTAATGAACAACTATAGTCCATGAAACTATAATCAGTGAACAACTATAAATCGCTTGACAACTGTAGTCCCTTTGTAACTATAGTCACTGGACAACTACAGTTTATCCAAAGGTCGCTAAATGTTACGTGCCGCTTGCTATTTTTTGTTTTGTTTCCCAAGTCGCCTGGACTACAGTTGAAAAACGCGGAAACGAAAAGTAATCCGTTTTTCGTCGCATCGACGACGCGAATCGTGCCTAAAATTTTTTCGTTTCAATTTCTGGCACGTTTCGTCGTTCGCCAGCGCCAATTTTTTGCTCGCCTCCAGGCGACATCGATCGCGAAACGCAAATATAATAATCTCTATCTGAGAAGTTTTATAACCTTTGAAAATTTGTTTGTTTTGTCTTTTTGCTTTCTCCAATTTTCACATTTTCCTTTTTGCTTTTTCATTGAAAATTGGATTTACTGTAGTTTACGAATCAATTTTCGACACTCTTAGGCGTCGGAGAAGACGCAAAATTCGTCGGAAAGTGATCGCAGCGGGAAAAAAGTCGAACCTATTAACGAATTTCAATTGTCCGAATATTACAATCAAAAACAGTACAATTCAGTTTCGGAATCGTTGGACATGTTCAAAAACGACCCGTTAGTGTCGAAGCCAGGCGAGAATTTTGTTTCGCACGCACGATATCGGGCAATTTTTTGAATCGAAACGGTTTTCAGGCACGAAGTACCTATACACAACGCACGGGTGGACGTTGGTCAGCGCCGTTTTGGAAGGCGCCTCGGGCAAGAAATTCGAAACGATGATGAAAAAAATGTTCGACGAGTTGAACATGAACGAAACCTATTTGGACGAAAACCTGCCCCTGATAACGAACCGATCCAGGTAACTATAGTTACTAAGGGACGATAGTTGTCTTTGGAACTATCGTTGCTATGAGACTATAGTTTCTGTACAACTATAGTCACTGGCTATATTCACTTTTTAGCTTTTATCGTCGCTCGAAGAAGACCGGTGCATTGGAAAACGTGCCCTCGGTCAACAACTCTTACAAATGGGCGGGCGGCGGCGTGTTGTCGACCGTCGGCGATCTGCTTAAATTCGCCGACGCGCTCTTGGACAGTTACGAAAATCGCCCATCATCGTCGGCGACCGGTGGCGAATTTTGTTTTTTGAAGCGAGAAACCGTCGAAAAACTGTGGACGCCCGTCGATAAAACGGAGAAAAATGGCGTAAAATACGCGATGGGTTGGTCCGTCGCCGTCGCAGCGGCGACGAGCAGAAAAGCCATTTCCGAAAAAACTTCCGATTCGAAACAAAAACCAACGTACGTCAGTCATTCCGGCGGAGCGATCGGTGCCAGTTGTATTTTGCTAATAAAGCCCGGCGACGGCGACGACGACGACGACGACGACGACGTCGAAGGACTAGCGCCTTGGCGTCGGCGTCATCGGCCGCGAGGAGTTAGCGTCGTCGTATTGACGAATTTGCAAGAATGCGGCGGATTGAAAAAATTAGCGTTGAACGTAGCGTCCGTATTCGAAACGAGTAACGATTAAAAACCTTTCGCGATCGAATTTTTGTTTTTCGCAAAATTAGCTAGTGACGTCATCATTCTAATATCTGCACGAAAACAAGGTAGGCAAACAAGTAACGCGTAGTCGGACGTGCCTTATGGACAACTATAGTCGATTGAACAAGTAGTCATTACGGAACTAAAGAAAATTTCTGGGGACCGAAACATAAAAAAATCGGACGATTTCGATTTACGTCATGTTTACGAGTTTTCTCGACGCTTCTATTTAAAATTTCGAAAGATAAAGGTGACTTTTTATGAATCAACACATTTTACATTCGACGAACCGCCAAAAAAATACATTAATAAAAACGCGACGACGAAACGAAAGAAAAAATACATGAACAAGTAGAAAAATATTTTACGTAACCATTTGCGAGTCAATAAAGTGCGAAAATAAAACAAAAAAAAGTTCGGACGCCGCCGAAATGGTGAACAAAATCGTTTCGAACGAATAAAAAGCAAAGGAAAAAACCGAACGAAAAACTGGTTAAAAAAAAATTCTGCGCGAAAACCTCGTTGAAAAACAAATTTCTGGTTAGTTTCACAAACTGTCTGTACTTCTTTATGGACGAAAAATAATAATACGAAACGAGTCAGATCTCGAAACGGAGCAACAACAAAAAAAATGCCGAAAATTTGGGAAGAAAAATTTTTGGGATTCAAAAACACACGCACACAATAAAAAAAAGCAAATTTATGCGGCGGCGAACGAGATAAACGAACAAAATTTACATCTTATCCAGTCAAATCCAGTGAACTATTATTCTACGAAATAAACCATGGTTATACTTTTTGAATCTACCGGGAAAGGTGTTGTATCCGGTGCCAGCACTGCAAACCCAAAGAACATGAACGTGCGAATCAAATGGGGCCGATCGGCGTTGTCCTTATCGAATTCGACGTATACCTCGCGACAGCCGAGCTCCTCTTCGGCGAACTCCAACAAGCGCACGAAACTGTACAAAAGACGACACGAATTTAGTTTTTCTTGAGACTTAGCGAGCAAAACGCTCTAAATGAGAGCCGCTGTATAGATCAACTATAGTTGATGGTCTAGTCAACTATAGTAAACGGTCTAGGCAACTAGAGTGAACAATTTACCTTTCTTTCGAACCCTCCGGCAGAACTGTCGACGACAGGCTGACCAGCAATCGACCGTGCGGTAGTACAGTTGTTTCCCATCGAACCTCGTGGCCGTCGCCTACGTCGAAAACGAATTCCAATCCAACTTCGCCAACGATCGCCAGATCATGACTCTGAAAACCGAAAATCGCCCGATACGTTGCGCGAGAAACAAATTTCGCGACAGTCTAGGAACGTTAACGAGCAGAAACTGTCGTTCGCTTACCAATAGGTCTGTAATGTTGGCACCAGACAACACAGCGGGCTCTTTTTTGAACCCCACACCGCTGCCCTCTGTGCATCGGACAGTCAAGTTAACGGAGTGGGGGACATCAGGAGCAGTACTGCGGACCTGGATCGGTGGGCGTGGAGCATTGCTGTTTACTAATCAACCTGGAAAAACAAAAAAAGTGTCCGGAAAACCAACAAATGGGGCAACACGGGAAATTGTCCAGTGTTCAAGAGTAACGGGGCTTAGTATCATAACAAAAGAAGCCAAGCACGAATCTCTCGACTAGAACGTTATTTCCATTTTAATTTACCGTACGCCGAACGGAATTAAATCGGCGACGGCCAAATGAATGGAGAAAAGTCAGCGAAAAAGACAAACAATTTTCGTGCGTTTGCTCAGCTAAATTACGACTTTTTCTAGTTAACCGAGTTGGCAAGTGGCATTTTGTCGATTTTTAGCTGTGTAAAGTGTCTAAATACTATTTTTGCTCGTTAAACTCGACAATTTTTTTGTCGATTTTTCTAAAATTTGCCTTAACTAGCTAATAAATCAAATATTGAAGCGTATTTCTCTCCCAGATTGACTTACTGAAAATTTTCATTGTACGATATCGATAACATCATAGCGAATAGAATTTGGTTGTTATTAATATTAAAGAACAAAACTTTTTATGGAACGTCCCCGTCTCGAATTTTCTTAACCCCTCGCCGGAGGCTCGACGCATCGCGCATTGAAGAAAATCTTCGGCGGCGTCGAGCTTTTATAGTCGTCGAGTAAATTTCACGTGAGTTTGATCGATAAACAGCAATGACGACGAGTCGCGACCGAAAATCCGCCTATGACAAATTTAGCCGGTATTTGAATAGGGGTTTGCTAGTTAGCAAGCAAAAAAACTTCACTGGCTCGTTTGTTTTAATGGCGCAATTCGATTTACCGTACTACCCCGATTAGACCCGACCGTGCCTCTATTATTTCAAAGCATTCAATGAGGGTGCGTCTAATCGAGAGGGTGCCTTTGTTCGAGGGGGTGCCTTTATATTTTCAATTGATGTAAGATGTAAGGTAATTGATGTAAGACTAGACAAAACTGCATATGTTTAAAAAAAATTCAACTTTTAGCACCGGTGCCTCTATTCGAGGGGGTGCTTCTATTTTTTCAATAGACTCCAAAAGGGTGCCTTTATTCGAGGGGTGCCTCTAATCGAGGGGTGCTTCTAATCGGGGTAGTACGGTAACTTGCACACATGCTAACGACGCGCTACAAAACATAGGCTATCTTGGATGATTAAGGCACATCTATAGTAAGTGGAGTTCGTCCTTCTGTTTTGTTAAATGTACAGGGTGTCATGTAAATACACACACACACACACACACACACACACACACACACACACATCCCTTGGAAACATACTTCCAGACGAGCGAGTACAAAATTTGATACACCGTTGTTAGAGAATTCAATTCTGCGTTCAATGGGGTACGTTTCATAAAAATTGCAAAAGTAAAAGAAGTATGGTCAAAAAACGGTTTGAAAATCAGGTGAAACAGTTTCAAACCTGCTTTTTCAAAATCGTTGCACTGCACCTGTGCTATGCTCCTTTTCTCTTTTGGAGAAAATCTCACTTGCCAACGCCTGGCAACTTTTTCATTGCATTCCTTTGCCTGAATTAATGATATTGTTCAATTTGTGAGATAAACTCACTTGGCGACCACAATTCGAAAAAACATGTGAAACATTCTGATTGCTTCTTTCCTCCAATGCTTTTGAACCCATAAACGACAAATCTTATCACACTATCTATTCTTTCGTCAAAATACACTTCATCCTTCTGAACATCTTAATTCGCCACGCTGGCATTGGTCAACAGGAATCCTAATAGAGGGTTGTACCATCGCCAAACATCCAAACGCCTTGAAATACGAAAATTTTACACCAATTTTGGAGATTCTATGAATCGAATTTCAAGAATTCTACATTGATTTCGGAGTCAGAGTCAAAACGTTTAATTGACGAAATTAACAAATTCGCTTCTCCAAGTCTCGCTCGAAATGTTCGCAAAATCATTTACCAATCTGTTGTCGTTCACGCCAAAATATACGAAAGGCGTCTTCTATTGTACAAATTTTGTAGCAATGGGCAAAAATACTATACAGGTCCGCCATTCCATGGGCGTCACTGAAAATTAGTCTGTGCTAAGTCGACTTTCCCTGTAAAATACCTATAACTCTAATGTAGGGCGTAATAAACGGTGTTCGAAATAGCAAAATCGCAGATATTTTATTAATTAGCGGAGCAAAATTACGAACCGACCGACCTGCGCCGAAACGCAGTTTACACTCCCTATACAAACAGCATACTGCTTTAAAAAGGAATAGTCTCAGCATTTTCGGAAATATCAAAATAAAGTCCAAAAATAGTGACAAAATGTCAACAGCGGTAGAAAAAAAGTACCATAAGTTAAAATTTACAATGGTATTCAGGTATTGATTTTTAGGCATGCAGAATAAAACAGACAATGGTCTGCTCTCTTTCCTCTCACCACATGCTCGAAAATCACTTTTATCTAAATCCGGATACCTAATCAACTTTATGATTACTGTACTGTTTGTTCGTTTTTGCCTCAGATGTGAAACAACTATAAATCTTCGATGCGAATTTGATTTTCTTTTACTTTACAAGCGGAATCTTTGTTCGAAATATCACAATGAAAACAAAAAAAACGACAAAATAACTTGTTTTTCACATGCCTCTTTCAAAAAAATAGTTCCCTCGAGTCAACCAAAAAAAATAATGCATAATAAAAAGTACGTTGTTCATCAAAATAAAAACAAAATTTAAAACAATAATAATTAAAAAAGGCAACAAAAACATTTTATAATAATTAATTGATTCGTCGTGTACAATTCAAAAGCAAAAATCATCAATTACAAAAAAAATAATACAATTAATCAATCAATGTTTCGCTTAGCGAAACAAAAAAAATCGATTGGCGATCAACAACTATCGATCGATCGAACGAACGAACGATCTCCAGAAAGCGCTCGACGAACTCACAGCATTTTTCAAATGTTAAATTGAATCGACAAAAATTATAAAAATAAAATTTCATCGGCGAATCGGGATAAAAAAAATAATACCGAAAATCTACTTATTTACAATCACAACAGGGAAAAACTGAAACCATAAAAATTTCGGCAAAAATTTTAGTTTTTTTGTTCGCATTTTGAAAATTCTACAGTTCGACCAGTAAACCTGCGCATCACTACAGTAAGACTCGAATCGGATAAGGTCAACACGTGAGCATAATGAAAAATCAGTATACCTTCTTCTTTGGTCTCGACAAAACAATAGTACAGTAAGCCCGATAACACACGCGATTCATAAAGAAAGAGCACTTGAATTTTGTATTCGGTTTCGTGATTGGCAATGAAAAAAAATCAATTCGTGATAAGTAAGCAACACGGTGTAGTGGTTAGTTACAGTAAGCAAAAAAATCGGTGAGGCGTGTATTAAAATTGTTTGATGCTCAGGTGCAGAAACATGTAAATTTACAGTATAAGAACTCATAAAATTGATGTTCAGGTGCAAGGCGGCGTGTGTTCAGGTGCGAAACAAAAAAATAAAAAAGCCGTAAGTTTTACAGTAACAAAAAACAAAAGCTGCACAGAAGAAAATTCATCCACACGTCCTACTGTAAGAAGCCAACAGCAGCCTGCGAATCAACCGGAATGAACGGAGATCGGTGAAGAGTGATTGTTGAAGTATTCGTCTTTTCTAACCTGAAAGCGACGGTTGCAAACAAATTACTCGTTCGGGCGAGTGAGTTAACGAGTAAAAACGTTATATAACACAATATCCTTCGTAGGCAGTGAGAAAATTTGTTCTTACTTCTCCCATTTTGTGCTTGGCGTATTCGATTCGAATGCCACCACGATCCGACGACAACAACGAGAATCCTTGCAAACTGGACATCGCTTGAAACGCTTGGCGAACATCCTGCGAATCACAATCGAAAATATAGGCGAGTTCCTGCTCAGCAGAAAGGCGAGCAGGATTTCCTACCGTATACTCGACGAACGCCACCGGCGATCCGTTTTTATTGCGCATGCGAAGTCGTGAAAAACCGGGAAAACTTGCAAAAATCTCTTTCAACTCGTGCTCGGCGACCGTCGGTCCGAGATTGGCGACGAACAGCGTCGAGCAGGGCTGCGCGGCTGCGCTCGGCGGGAAAACATTACTGTTCGTATTGGCTTGCGCGGCCGACGCCGCCGCCGCCGCCACGGCGGCGGCGTACTGATGTTGCGGGGAGGCGAACGTCAAGTGAGGTTGACCGCCCGCCGTCGACTGTATGACCGGCTGCAATCCTGCGGCGATTAAAGCGTGATGCCCTGCCAACGACGTGAGAGGTAAGAAACCGCCCTAAAAACGGCGAGAAAACGTTGAGCGAAAACAAAAATCGTGCGCTAGCCGATGCTCAAACGAGCTAAAAAACCAAGCTCACGGGAAAGGCCGACTGGAGGCTCTGCAAAAACGGATTGGCGTGAAAGGCCGCCGCCGACGGGGCTGCTAATTCGGCCGCGTACGCGGCCAACGGATGAAAGAGATCGGTGCCGTTCGATTGCATGTAAGGTGACATCATTTCGCCTGCGAAGAACAAAAAACTCCACTTGCCACCGAGCGAAACATGGTGAAAATCGTTTCAACTCGATTACTTCCCGCGAACGGATGCAGGAATCCGGGTAACGTTTGATTGGCGGCGGCAGCACTGGGTGAATGTTGCTTTGGTCTACTGACTTTGGTATTGCTTTTGGCGAATTCCAAACGGATCGTTTGCGGTAAATCCGGATCGAATTTCGCACCCTAAAATTAACGGAACGAGGCGTAAAACAGTTACATGTAAAAAATTATGATTCGCAGGTAGAGATACCTGTAAATCTTGTTTGGCTTGTTCAGCGAATGGTCTCGTAGAAAAGCTAACGAATCCTACTGGCTAAAACAGCGAACGGTACCGATTAGAAGCTTTCGCAAGCAAAAAATGATCACTAGCCATCAACTATTGTACCAATTATTACCAACTACTGTATAGTAAACAGCTTATGTTTACGTATGTTTACTCGGCGCATGCAAATTATCTACAGTAAGCTGAACGGTTGTGTTTCTCAAATGAACACCTTTAACCGTCGATCGAAGACCATTAGCGACACTATTCAGACACGACGAAAATAAATGCCAGTTTAATTAAGGCACTCGTTCGCACGACGACGACCGACCCTCGGAGAGATTATCAACAAGTCTCTCTCATAAATGATTCGGCTTGAGCGGGCGCTAAGAAACGGTAGCGGCCAGCGGAAAAACTTTGCTCGCTCGCCGTCGTATCGACGACGAAATATGCGAAACGACAAATCAATGGGAAGACGACGACGACAATTACAAAAATATGTGTACATGATTAACAGCTTAACGCGCATTCGATACGGATGAATTGATGCGCGACAGGGAACGAAAACGAGCAAAGCGCGCACGAAACGTGCGCTAGCCATCGACGACGCCGGCAAATTAGTAGTAAGGAGATAAAAAAAAACGTTTCTTCTTCGATTCGGTCCCGAAAGCTTTGCCGTCGAGGAGAGATTAAGGGCGTTAGGCGCGAAAAGGAGCTACGGTCGTTTAATTAATTTTCTCTCAATGCTCATCCATCGACGACGACGACGACGACGATGATAAACTTCGACGAAAAACAAAACAAAAAATCAACGTACCGACGACGTTTTACCATTTTTCACCGTAACTTTCAACAGTGAACTTTCGTAGCCCTGAAATAAGCAAAAATTATCTATTATCGGTACTGAAATCGATCGATTGGGGCGCTTTTTCGTCATACTTTATAACTTCTGAATAATAAATACAATTCTCGAGGCTTCGTGTCCAACGGCAATCCGCTAACGAACAGCGTCCGAACCTGAACATCAAACAGCCGTACTGTATCGAGAAACGCGAAATAAAAAAAATAAAAATTAGGCGGTCGTCGTACGACTTTTGGGCGTGAAATGAAAATTTATCCGGCCAATTACGATTGTGTTGTGATTTAGTGTCGCTTATTTTC
The DNA here is from genome assembly GCA_034698125.1 of Prionchulus punctatus. Taxonomy (NCBI): domain Eukaryota; kingdom Metazoa; phylum Nematoda; class Enoplea; order Mononchida; family Mononchidae; genus Prionchulus; species Prionchulus punctatus. The sequence continues at coordinate 20,957 of JAQGBA010000192.1, read as the reverse complement.
ATTTTTTTATTTATTCCCTCGATGAAAGTTATTTCGTAGCCCGTTTTACTATTGTGTCCGACGCGAAATTTGTTTGGACTCGTCGTCGTCCGTGCTCGTACCTCTACGTTTCAATTTAATCGCCCACCTCTAACTATCTTCCTCCTTCAAGCCGAGCCAACGCCAGCGCATCGTCGGTCGACAACGATGGGCGGTGTCGGCCATTATTCTTCGTCGAAGAATAACAAAAAAGCGCATTATCATCGTCGGCCAACACGCTCGACGTCGGTCGACGGGTGGAAGAACATAAAAACGTCGTCGGCCGGTATGAATCGAATCGCAAATTAACAATGAAAATACGCGTCGGAAAATAAACGCTCGGCGTTCGTCGCCGATTTTAAGTGCCCCGAGAAGGAGGAGGACGATGAACGTACGCGCGGCGAGGTCGACGGCGCTAATGAGAGGTCGGCCGACGAGCGAGACGAGTGCCGAATAGTTTTGTAGTGCGATAATCGCGTAATCAACAAGAGTTTTGATTTCTAGTACTTTTTTCGTTTTTCTAGCGCGCTATCGCGCAAAAATCGCAAAGTGTAATTTTCGGGCATGAAAAGTGTTTTATTACTTTTTGCTTTTGGTTTCGCAAAATGACATTTGATTTATAAGCACTTTTTTCACTTTTTCGTCGATTAATCGCTCGCTAAACGAGATTTTACGATTATTTCGTTTACTTTTAAAGCGTTTTAGCGCCGTTCGAGGGGCGTTAATCTGTTGTCACTTTCGCAACTGATAACCTTCTCCCCGAGGAAATCGATTTCGGCCGACGACGTTTCAGAGCTCGCCGTCGATCGACGCTTGTACTACACGCTCATTACGACAACGGACTATGGACGAATGCCCGACGTCGTCGCGCAGCAAATTTTCGGTCGATTTTTGAATTTAGTTCTTGAACTTAACCGATGAGACTCTCACAAATTACTTTTCAGTTATTTGCCTTATTACAGCATCTTATCTTATTGATTTCGGCTTAGCACGGCGCTAACAGAAACCATAGCCGTCTACTATAGTTATAGTAGCTAGCTAGTCGAGCCAGTCGTCCGACGGCGACAAGACCGAATTTTTCTTTTATTCTCAGAACGCGCGCCAAAGCCCGCGTTATTATAAACGGGCTTTCGAAAACGTTGGCGGCGCGATTCGTCATTTGGTACGAACTAAAAACTCGCCGGTCATGGGCTAGGGCGGTCAAAAACTAAAAACGTGTTGGCTAAATAGCGTTAAGCGGCGCTCAAAGCTGGCCGATCGAGGTCAATTAGCCGTCGAATAAACATTGAAATCTAATAACCCTTAGCAAGTGTTGAAAATCCTCAACGTGTAAATGTCGCTGCTCGACGACGAGTTTTTCGGAAGAAAAAAAAACGTGACACCGCGTAAATAAATAAACTAAAGCGCCGGTTCAGTTTATTCAATTCGTAATCGGCGTCGATTCTCAGAGAAAAGCAAGCGCAAACAGGAAACACAATTTTCGCCCGAAAAACCTCCCAAAAAGTACTGTCCTGAGAAAAAAGTGGAAAATTCATGAAAATTCCTGTCTAGAAGCAAAATTCATCGAAATATGAGCAAAACTTGACCCAATAAGTGCTGTCAAAGCGCAAACCAAACAAAAAAGCGACTGTTGTCATAAAAATCACCTAACACGGCCTTTTAACGCTTGTTGCTTTAAAATTTACATAGAAATTTCTGTCTCGAAGCGAATTTGCACGAAACAAGTGAATTCTGAACAGAAATGTTTTTTTTCACGTTACCTCGTCGTCGCTGACCGTATGAACGGAATCCATACTTTGACTGGTCGTCAACGTGCCGCCGGTGATTACATCTTGATGACCGTTGGTTTCCATAATTATCAAACAAAAAATCGCTTGTGAAACGTTTTAACACGGAATGCGAAATGCGCCAGCGCGTTCTGCTCGATTTTCGCACTCCAAAATGCAAATTTTCGGGTGAAGTTGAGATCCGGCTAGTTGTTGTCTGATTTTTTCCGGTTGGGTGAACTTTCGTTTGTTTTTTCTTGCTCCTAATTTTGAGAAACTCGTGCGTGTGTGGGTCTAGCGAGGTAAGGAAGGAATGTTTGAAAAATTTGCTCCAAATTAAAACGACAACCTTAAATTAAAAAAAACAACGAAATCGAGCAAATTTCCAAAAAATGAAATGGTCGACACGAATCGCGCGCCCGTAAACAAAAATCGTGCACTGGCCAGAGCGCGGTGTCGGTCGGCGCGGAGCAATTTTATATAAAATACGGACCGAAACTCAAAAACGTACTATAATAAGGGCGAACCGAGCAAAACTTGGCAACACGCAACGCGCCGCCGCTTCGACGTCGACAATGGCAACGGCGGACGACGTACGACGAACGACTTGCCAATAAAATTATTAAAACGAGTTGGCGCTCTTAATGTTCGCGATTTTCATGTTAAGCGGTTTTTATTCGCGAAGAAGTGTAAAGTGTCATCGAATACAAGTAGTTCAGTTTGTGATAAATTTTACGAAAATGCAAAGTTTGGTGTACATCGATGCGTAAAATTAGTTTTTTGTCCTGCTTGACGAGCAATTTTGTTGTTAAATTATCATAAAATACAAGTAAAACACGAAGTTTTGTTTGAAAATATGCTATTTTACTTTTGAGACTCTGTAAAGTGTTCTTTTATTTAAAAAATGCTTCAACGGCAAAAAAATCGTCATAAAACTATTTAACCCATTTTACAAAGCCAAAAGCAAAGTCGATGGACAGTGGCCGCTGCCTGTGACTTCGCTGTGAATGACATTGTCACACACGTTCTTCACGAAACGTTCGCTTACGACAAAATAATCCAATCTCATGCAAAGAAATCGTTATGTTTCATGAATTCGCTCGAAACCAAGTAGAGAAAACAAAATTTCGCACGAGTCAACATTATTTATATTCGTCCAATAAGTGTACGCGGCCTGTTTTTTTCGGTGACAAATGTCGAAGCGTATCGACGAAGCCCTTCTACAATTCGAATCCGGCTCGCCAAATCTACAAAAGAATCCAAAATTTAAATCGTAAAACGAAAAAAAAACAAATCTAAATTCGTACCAATTGGATTATGCGCGACATTCAAATTGCGGGTTTTTTCGTTCACAATTTTTAAGTATTTCATTGTAAGCTCAACGAGCTTGCATGCGAGTCAATTTTGGCCGAACTAGGAACAATACAAAAATGGCTAGCAAATGAAAAAACAAATTTCATGGTCGTCGGAAAACAATTACGAGCGCTGACTAAATAGAATTTCTTGTATTTCACCGTTATCAGTCTACATTCGAGACCGGCGTCTAAAAAAACATTCGAGCAACGGAAAACTAATTTAGTGTTCTCACTCGTGTCGAAAGCAACGGAAATCGGTTTCGTTTTCGAATACAGAGCCAAGCCGGGGCCGTAATTGACGAAATGTGAATGATACAGTCGACGTTCTTCGTATCGTCGGTCAAATCGGACTCTCGGACGTTGGTCTCCTGAAGGACGACGACGCCCGAGCTTTCATTCTTGAAATATTTGAAGCCGCCTTTCTTAATCCAGGTGAGCAGCCCGCCGGCGTTCCACGTGGATGAAATTCCATTGGCGACCGTCTTTCGTTTTGGAATTGTTCTAGAAACTATCGCCGGGGATGCCTTACAAGGAAAAGTTTTGTCAATTAATCGTTTGGAAATATTTTAAAGAAAAACAGCCAACTATAGTTTCAGTGGAACTATAGTTCGCGTCTGAACTATAGTCGTGCGTCGGAACTATAGTTTCGCTCAAAATGCGTGTCAATTGAATGAAAGTGATTTTTGATCAAAATAACTTGTTTTATTTAGCTATTTTGGGTAATAATTTTATTTTACCAACAAAAAAAAGCAAATAAGAAAGCATCGTTCAGTCGAAAGTAGCGAAAAATGTGTACAGTACAGTTTCTTCATAAGATGTACTGTCCACAAAATTTGTTTTTGGCGAGCGAGACGCTTCACTAACGTGTCTAAAATAATTTCCCAACTGCGGCTGTAATTAAAGTACAGTAATCCTAAAGTTAAAATTTGCAAACCGTATCGTCGCCCATCGACGGCTTAGTTGGCCTTCTGCCGTCAGAAATCTTAAAACAAAAAAACATTACCGAATAAAATTATGCATGAAAAGCAACATGACTTTAGAAATTCTTCACGTTTCCTAAATCATCTTCATCACTATTTGATGTTTCCAAAAAAGGCACTTTTCCGACCTTCTAGGGGTAAAGTCAAATAGAGGGGTTTATTTTATTTCTAATATGTATCCAACAGGGGGCTACTTTCGAGGGGGGGGGGGGTGTTGTTATTCCTGCGGGTGGCTAGGCTGTTTGAGAGAAATAAAGTAAAGAATCATTTGTTCAAAAAATGGATGGTCTTCTGATGGAACTAAAGTAACTACTCAATGAAAGACTTTTTTGAATCAAAGCATGAACTATAGTTGCATGTTGAATTCAAAATGTAACATCGTGTATTGCGCCATCATTCAAAAATTACTATTGAAGCATTGTTCAAAATTTTCTTTAAGCACCAAATGGAAAGATCACTTGAAATGGAACACTGCGTTCAATGGCTACTTTTTTCGCAATAACTTTGGTTCTTTATCTCTTTGCAGCAAGCGTACTCCTTGTTATAGTTTACGTTTCTTTCGCACTGATTAAAAACAAAAATTGTCAATATTTTTTAATATTGTCAATTGCTCAATATAGATGAGCATAATCGTTGTTTTAGCCGAGCATTATGCAGAGATAGGAAAAAGAGATAGCAAGATGACTTGCTTTAATTCCCGAGGCTGTAATGCAACCGAGGCGCACGCAATATATTCACACACTCATCCTTCGGGATTGGTTGATAATTAAGGATGGTCGGTTGAAAACTGCATCGCCTTGTGTTTGCAATTTGAGGATTGTCGGTCAATTGTGTCTCATGTTCTAGTTCTTGATATTAATATCCCGGAATTTCATTGTTTAAGGGGCAGGAACACGTGCAATGAGAAATACCGATATTATGACTTATTGCGAAGCGAAAAAGATGGATTCACGATTTTAAGTTAACTGCATGCATACTCGAAATGAAGCAAGATAGTTTTTGTTTGTTAACAATAGTTAGTTTAATAGTTTATTATAATTTACTACATTGCTTGCACTATGAACAAGTTTTGTTAGCAGGAGATTGTTGTTTTTTTCGGAGGCGAACCTTTTTGCGACTGCTGCATTTAACACCAGTATACCACCATATTTTCTCATGATTAAACACCCCCCCTCAGAGATGATGTGAGGATAATCTAATACTCAATGTCGAGTAATAGCTAACACCCTACAGCACATCGACACTTGACAATTTTTGAAATGTAACCAAAAAAAACCACTATAATACGTCCACACTTTATTGACCAAAGTATAAAACATTAAAAAAATGCTAACTGAACAACTGTAGTCTCTGAACAACTCTTCCTCTGTTAATCAAACGCATTGTTCTTCCGCCAAATAAGAGGCCCATAAATATGGTTTGGGTCAATGTTGCGATACAACCAATTTAACGTTTGGTAATGCCCCGCTGATGTTCGATGGCTTGCATATGCACTTCAGTGACAGGATCGATGAAGTTATAATGGGATCATTAATCATTTCATGAATGTAATTACTTCTAATTCTGTGATAAGCTCACCCCTTTCGTCGGACCAAATTTTGATTCCACAACAGCAACGGGCAACTGCAGCATTAACGATTTTTGATTGGACGGTGGGCAGAGTCGGGGAAAGTCGCTGGGCCCTCCTTATCACTGATATCAATGATTATCGCTGATATGGGTGATAATATCAAATCAAGTCAATATGGTATCAATCGACTCAGCCTAGAAAGCCAATCTCGATTCTGATATTGAACAATCTGTTATCACTGATAAGGACGAACCTTGTCCATCCAAGCTTGTGAGGTATCCTTCCATTCGGCCGAATACATAGAGTCTATAATAGCATGGATAAACTGATGTACACACCATGCTAATAGCACGCTAGACAAATCCATTAGCATGCTAGAGAAATACATAAGCATACTCGTAATGTTTTTTTAAGTTAATGCTACGCAGTGCTAGCGCATGCGGTGTTTGCGACTGAATGCTCGACTATGCTAACGTTATGCTCGCTCGTTCAGCAATTACTTATATAGGGATATATTTTTCGAATTAGGTCATATGCGGAATCCCTTGCCTATCTCCAAAAACTCATTGATCCAGTTTTACATCATACATGATACAGTACGCCTTCGAAGTCTAATAAAAATCAGTAAATAGACATACACTAGTTACAACACTTGATCAGGTCACGATCGTTGATTTCCATTCAACAATTCGAATTTCAAAAATGTATTTCAAAATAATCATGAATGATGTAAATACGCAGGTAATAAAGACATTGTCATAGCCATAAATACAAATTTTCGCGCATGTCTAGCCCAAAATCCAGTCAAAAGTCGATAGTGTTTGTGTTCATCCCGTTGCGCGGCGGGAAAAGAGCAAGCGAGACGCGCGCTAGCCCGAAAACGGTTGCAAACCCGCCCGGTTTGCAGCCGTTTTATTACAAGCAAAAACCAAATTTTAGCCAATGAAAATCAGCTTGGAATCCAAAATATATGAAAATCATGAACCCAGTTCTTATTGCGCTTATTCATTTTTTGTTTTTCGTCGCTCGCACGTCGTCCATTGATCTCACTTTCGAACTACCTGACAACGCGCGCGAATGTTTTTTCGAGGATATCGCGCAGGAAACTGAATGCACGTTGGAATTTCAAGTAGCGACCGGTGGTCAGTACGACGTGGACGTTGACGTTACGTCGGCCACCGGACGAGTACTGTATAAAAAAATCCGTAAACAATACGACAGTTTTACGTGGAAAGCCGAATCGACGGGCTCCCATAAGGTTGTTAGCCAGTGCACTTTTTTGTTTGGCGAGCGTTCGTAAGGGCGTTCAGTGTTTATAAAGGTTTGCTTTTCGAACGAATTTTCGACGTTTTCACATAAAATAATTTACGTTAATTGGCAAATCAGCGACAAGAAGTCCGTCGTGCCAACGAAAGCTTCCATGGTTCCTTTAACGATGGTACGTTTTGTAATTAGTTTCAGTTTTTCGCTCGTTAAACGTCGCTGGTCGTACAGATTTTTCGTTTTTTCCGACTTCAGATGGAGACGGCTTCGGTTAATATTCACGAAAAGCTAAAGGTTGTCGACGATTTGCAAACTCATCAGCTTCTTCGACAATTGACCGGAAGGAAGAGCGCGAAAATTTAAACGAACAAGTTTTGTATTGCTCGCTCGGACAAACGGTAGTTTTGTTGGTTCTTGGAATACGGCAGGTGAGGTTATTTTGTTTTCGAGCGAACGTATCGATGCTTTTTAAGCTAGTAGCTAGCTAGCTTTAGGTTTTGATTTTGAAATCGTTTTTCGCTGATAAACGAAGTACCAGGGGTTGATTTTAACAAGCTAAGAGAAGTCATAGAGCAAAATTTCGTTAAAGATTCAGGATAATGTTGTCGGTCGTGTAATTATTTTGTTTTCAAAATTTCCTTCAGTGTCTTCGTTTTATGTTTGCGTTTTATTTTATCAGCGGAGCAACAAAAAAGCGATGCGTTTTTTTGTTCGGTTGGTGGTTTGTTTGTTTTTGTTTCAATGAATAATGAATCAAAAATTTTTGAAGCATTCAAGTTTCAATTGGCGGGACAGTTTTCTCGAGTAATAAGTCGCTGGCTTGACAGCGAGCGATAATTTGATTTCTTGACTGGTTACTTTCTTAGAAAAGGTACGGTGCTGGAAGATTGCAAGCATAAAAAAACCTGGATAAAACTAAGTGACTTAGTTTGCGAAAGTGAAATTCGTATTTTAATGTTGATTCGCACGTATGCATTAGTCTGTCAAATTGCTATATGCCTATGCAGACTTCATCAAATTATATGCTTTCGGAATTGAAATTACAAACGATTATCAGCCATTTGTGCTCGGATAAGTCAAAACTGATAGGTTTCGGTACTTTTAAGCTCGTAATCACGCGTTAAACGTCAATGCAAATTGTGGAGTAAGGAAAACAGAAAATTTCACGAAAAGCGTTGGCCATCCAATTTGCGATAGAAATATGTCAAATTAGCTGACTAAACGTGTACTTGCGATCATAAAATACGTGTTTTACTTTCGAAAACTAACTTTCATTTAAATTTTAGCACAGAAATAAGCAAGACAGCACCCCCCCCCATCCTTTAAAGAAAAGTAACAGGGGGGTCCGGCCTTCAAATAGCCCTTGTTCGTTTGCCACTTGTAAATCAGGCGGAGCGACAAGAATTCGTGCTAGCCGAACAATTTCACGTTGGCTTATTGAAGTTTCGTCGCCGAATTCGTTAAATTGGTGAAATATGGAATGTAGTTTTATTTTTCTAACTATAAAGTTGATTTACGTATGTGAAAACGTAAACTTCTGCTCACTAGCCAATTAGGAACCTTGCGGAAGAGGCGAATTTGTTTTGGAAAACTAGCTTCGGTAACACCGCAAATGCAGTTTTGTACATTTATTTGCAGTTTCGCCTTACAAGCTGAACGAGAAATGAATTTTACTTTTTAAAACGGTTAAAAATAGTTTGTTTACATGATAAAAAAACGTTTGCACTTACAAAAAAATTGTGCGGCAACGTGAACAAAAATGAAACAAAAATGGTTTTAAAACACGATCTTAAAACAAAAGTTGATAAATGCGCGTTGCGCTCGGACAGTCGTTTATAAAGCCAAAAATAACGTCGACGGGCAATGGTCGCTGCCCATGACTTTGCTGCGAATGACGTTGTCGCAAACGTTCTTTTCGAAACGTTCGCTAACCAGGAAATAATCTAATCTCCTGGAAACAAAATCAACAAGTTCCATACAATCGCCCGAAACGTTGTCGGAAAAGCAAATTGTCTCACCAGCCGACGTTCTTAGCTCGGCAACCGCCTATATACGTCCAATAAGTGTACGCGCCAGTTTTCTTCGGATACAAACTGCGGAACGTATCGACGAAGCCGCACTTCAACAAAGCCGTGAAATCTTCGCGTTCGGCGTCGGAAAAGCCGGCGCTTTGGTGATTGGAGTCCGGTCGGGCCAAATCTATAAACAAAAATAGTTATAAAAAAACAACAAAAAAAGCAAATAAACAAATCGTACCAATCGGATTATGCGCAACGTTCAAATCGCCGCAATAGACGACAGGTTTTTTGGCGTCCAACGCTTTTATGTACGCCAAGAAATCTTTATTGTACGCGCGGCGAGCGTCCAGTCGAACCAAATTTTTGCCAGCGTTCGGAACGTCTGAACATGAGCTAGTCAAGTAAACAACAAATTTCTCGTCGTCTAAGAGCACTTACATGCGCCGACAAGGTAAAATTTCTCGTACTCGGCCGTTATCAATCGCCCGTCAATGTCGTGCGCTTCGACGTCTAAAAAAACAAGTTCGAAACATTGAAAAAAAGAATCGAGCACGGAATAACGAAAATTAAACACAATTTCAACCGCTTACTCATTCCGTAAGTGACGGAAATCGGTTTCGTTTTGGAATATAGAGCGACGCCGGCGTAACCTTTCTTGCCGCCCGTGCCCGTAACTTTGACGAAATGTGAACTATACCCGTCGACGTTTCTCATTTCGTCGGTCAAGTCGGATTCTTGGACTTTTGTCTCTTGAAGCACGATGACGTCGGGGCTCTCCTCTTTGAAATAGTTGAAGCCGCCCTTTTTGATCCAAGCGCGCAGGCCGCAAACATTCCAAGTGGAAATTTTGAAATTCCATTTGCGTCCATCTTTGGTTTTCGAGTTGTTCTCGAAACTATCGGCGTCAACGACCTGAAAGGGAAATGTTACACAACAGTAGCGTCGGAAATAGTCATTAAGAGAGAACTATAGATACATATTAACTATAGTTTCTCAGGTTTCATTATAGTAAAGGCCGATCAACTATAGTTGCACGCCTTTACCTCGGCTACGTTTGAATCGGTCGCGGCATCCTGCTTATCGGCGCCTGATTCTGCCTCGTCATCGTCGTCGGCGACGATTTTCTCCACTTGTTTCGCGTTTTTCGCTTTGCCTTTCGTCGGAAGAGGCTTCTAAAGTGCAAAAACAAACAAAAAAATCGCACTGTCTAAGAGGAAATATTGTTCAAAAGTTACTTCGGAAACCTTTTCAACTTCAGTTTCTTTTTCGGCGTCGGAAACTTCATCGACGGTGTTTTTTTCCGGTTGTTTCGTGTTTCTACCCCGACCGCCGCGTTTCGGAGCCGGTTTCTGGCAACCAAAAAAAATTTGGAAACAAATTTCAACTAAATACGTAGTTACTTATTACGTCTTTCATCATTTCTGTTTTCGACCCTTTCGCGGCGGGTTTGGCGACCTAAATTGAAAGAATTAACAGGGAAACGAGCAAAAAATAAATCTATAAGTTACTTTTTCTTCGGGCTCCACCTCCGGCGTGGGGGCTTTCTTCGTCGATTTTCCGTTCTGATTTTTGATGACCTAAATTCGAATAAAAACAAGAATTGCGTTAAATATCATAAAATTCTGTTATTTTATTTACTTTTTCCGTCGGCGCTTCGACTTCGGGTTCCGGTTTACCTTTGGATTTCGTCGATTTGGCGTTTTGACTCTTTGTCTAAATATTTAAAATAAAAAACAGCCACCTTCGTGTCATTTTTTTCAATTATTTGGGTCCAATTTAAAAATGTACCTTTTCGACGGACGATTCCGGTTCGGGAGTCATTTTTCCTTTAGCGCCCTTGCCGTTCGCTGCTGCTAGATCCTGAAAAATCGATCGGAAATTCTAATTTTACGCACAAAAAATGCTTAAAAATTCAAAAATTTCACAATTTCCTCTTCGTCGTCGGACTTCTTCATTTTTTTCGTCTTAGGAACAGTAGACGATTTAGAAATCGTTCGTTTCTAAAAACGACACATTTTCGAGAAATAAAACGAAAAATACGGCGAACAATTAATTCGAACGGTAACTTACAGATTTGATTTCATCGACGGCCGCCGTTGCTTCGGGCATTTCCTCGTCGGATTCTTCGTGTTTATCCTAAAAATTTCAAAAAGATGTAGGTCAAATTTAAAAAATGCCAATAATTCGTCAAAAACTTACATTTTTCGGCACGATTTCAGCTTTTTGCGGCTCGTCGGACGTTGTTTTCTTGGATTTCGGCTAAGCAAACGCAAAAAATTTAAAATTTTTGCGTTAGTTTCGACAAACCGCTGGAAACTTTGATTTACCTGACGAACTCGACGCATTTTCGAATGTGTCGCGGAAATGGAATTTATTCGTAAACTGTTTAAAAAACAAACTGAGCGACGTAAAATCGAGCGTAAAAAAACGTCGCCGGAAAAATGCGAAATGAATTCGAAACAAATTTCGACCCGTCAAAACAGATTTTGCCGCGTTTTCGTCGCTCGACAAAGACGCGAACGCCCATTGGCCGATTGACATCACGTGATCAAGAAAAATAGACAGTGAAGTGAAACGCGCGCTTACTGCACGGCGGCGCCAGTTTGTTTTATAAAATTGCTTATTTTATTAATAAAACGAGGTCAAAAATCGACGTAGTTATAAAAACATGCAAAATCAACATATAAACAAGAATAGTGCACAAATGGTGATGTTAGAGTGGATAAAAATGAACAAATTTACAGTTTAAAAAAAAGTTAAATGAATGTGAAAGGACCGTAAACGATGTGAACTATTACAGTAATGAGCAAACAAACAATAAAAACGATTGAACTTCAATTGATAGTTGAATTTCAACATGGTATGCGTGCTTGGACATCACTATTCGCGAGACGTAAATAGCTGGCTGAACCTTGGTATTTGTAAGTGCACTTCTCTTTCTAAATACAAAGTACAGTAGCCAATTGGCTAATCACGTTTCACCTTTTCCACATTTACGATCACATTTTTACATTGGCTATTGAAAATATTAACAAGTGACGTTCCGCACGAAAGCTTTTGAACTTCTCAACTTACCGGACAAAGTTCTTCACATGGCGGGCAGACTATCGCTCCTGTGTGTAGCCAACGGAAATCAACTCGACGAATCTGTATCACGTGCCCAGTTTGCAAACATTGCTTCTCGACGGTTCCATTTAGCAAGGAAAACCAAAGGCTTCCATTTTTGCATATCACCTGAAAAATATTAATAATTATTGTACACGTAATTATATTAGTGACGAAATAATAATGTAGTTACAGGGTAACAGCCAGCGCCTAAACTCGTGTCAATCTCCTTTCGGTCGCAAGCCCTCAGATACCAACGTTTGTCGAGGCCGTGTTCCATGCATCGCGAGGTTAAGCCAGTGGTCTCCAAGGCCACATTAGCCCTACCGACTGTAACGAAAAAAATTCACCTGTCAAGAGTACTTTTGCAGTCCCTGAAGATTGTTGCAAGAGCATAAAGTGTAGATAGCCTGCCTTGTACATGTAAAGGTAACTTTTATTTATTTATTTATTTATTTATTCATAATTTAATTGTAAATTTAAATTTGGCGCTAATTCCAGCATGCATTTACAGGTTTTGTTGCAATTAAGCATCAGTCTATCTGTGATAAATCTATTTCAACAACTGCAAAATTGTACACGTTTTGCAAGGAAAACTGCTTTACAGCTAAATTTGCATATAAGACTGGACTGGGCTAAAATTGCAATAAAAATAATAAATGCAAAGCGCCAAACATGAATTTCGAAGCAAGATACTATTAAACAAGCCATCGTAAGTGCGTGAAAATGCAAACAGCGAAATCGAAACTTACGAGCGGCGTTGTCAGGTACTGTACATTTCGAATTTCTGAATTTGGGCACTTTTCGGCTTTTTTTGTCTTGCCAGTCGAAACCCCTGTGATATGGGCAGAAGTCCGCAGTCTCGGTGCTTCCGCCATACTTCCCCATGTCGACTTCCATAATTTCGGGTAAAATCGACTGGTTGAAGTACTGAAAAATAAAAAATGAGTAAGATAATACTATATACTCTTGAGGATACTTTCGTTTTTCACTTGATATTCAGGTGGAATTATCATGTTGTCGATCTTCTTCAAGTTGCATGAACCAACAGACTTCCTATCCAAGGTGCACGACTTGTCTCGCGTACCGTTACCAATAACAACACAAAATGGGGACACAGAGCCATTTCTAGATGACAAGTACAGTACACTACGATTCAATTAAAATGGTTCTCAAGCTGCCTAACGAAAATCTTTTGTGAATCCATTCGCCGCAGCTTTTCAGAACGAAATCGCATCCATATTGATGGCCCCACAGCAACGGTTGAGCTTTACTCATATCTACTTTGTACCAGCCAGTGTCTTTCAACAAGGCGAGCGTGATGCTGGAAAATACAGAATTGTGCGACGATATGCCGGTCATTGCTTCGTTCTGAAAAATTTTAAAAATGTAAATCCGCAAGCCCGGATGATCAGCGACGATGCAATAGTTACGTTGTTTTATTAGAAATACCTCAAAAATTCGTTTCTCAAAATGAGACCCCTTAGTGCCGTCTTCGCCCTGATTCTCGATTTCGGCTCCTTCCAATTCGGGGCAGTTGAAGTGTTTTTGGACTGCTTCCTAAAGATTGATGGTTGATGTCAACAAGATAAATGCACCATGTCAAAATGTGATTGTGGAAGGATCTTACTTTAACAGCTGGCGTTGTCAAGTATTTAACTTTGTGATCTATGTACCCGAACCGCGTCAACCATTTCAAATCTTTCTCAATCAAGTACGGACGAGGGTGGTCGTTACCATTCAAATCGCGAAACTTGTCGAACATAGCCGGTGAAAACCCCTTTAAAGAACAATAAAAAGCTTTAAAAAAAGTTTCTTTTCAATCGTATTATTTACCATGGCGTGAAGCATTTCGTGTTTTATAGTCGCCAGTATCTCCCCTTGGTTGATGAGCTCCATATTCAAATGCTTTGGACACATGTTGAATCTGCCGGCGACGGGTCTAAAGTATAAAAGTTGAATTTGAATTCGCGTGGAAATGTTCACAAAATAAATATTAGCTTACCGTTCAGTTTTGTCTTCCTGTTGACAATGATTAGCATATGCCAAAGTCGTCTTCCCGCAACCATCCCATTTGGCCGATACAAAGAAGAAGTAATCGTAATCTTGAGCATTAATGGTACTACCGTCGCAGGGCTGTAAATACAGTGCAGCAATTAATTAAATACAGTTACGATAAGATTTGGCAAGTGAAATCAACTTAATAATTAAACCTAACATAAGCTCAAATCAAAGATTAATGAAGCACTGATTTTTAAAGACCCTCACTTGCAAAAGGTCTTTTGGAATAGGTATGTCCGAACATTTCTCATCACTGCATCCACTTCCACTTCTAAAGAGAAAAAATTAAAATAAAGTCATTCCTCCTCAGGCGTTTTCGTTCCAGCTTCACCTTTTTAACAAGCTACCACCCGACGGCGCGTTTACTTGAAGAATACCCGACCAATACTCAACGGACTCATTGACCAACACTTTAACATATTTCGCCAACTTTTCGTCGAGATTATCTACAGTTGCATCAAACGTAACGTGAAATTTCATTTGGCGCCATTGCCGATCTTCCTGCACTTCACTGCGAACATTTCGGCGATCGCCTTCTCGACCGCGGCTCCCCATGACCACGCCGCGAACTATCTACAGAAACATAGATTTTCGATAAAAATTCATAAACAAACAAAAAATCAAACCATCTTACGTCTTCTTCCCTTAGAGGTTTATGCGAACATTGAAATGCCAACCCCGAATCAAAAGTCAAATGTAGAAACCATGCGAAACAAAAAATAGACGAGTTTACGTGAAAACTCATTACTCATTGAAGGAATTGGGTTGAAATTCCAATCGACGAAAAAACAAAAGAAAAGCTGAATTGTAGACTGAAATGGCGCAACACGACTGCTCGGTTGCTCGTCAAACCACTGGAGTGAACTTTTTTTATCTGCGCACGCAATTAAAAACAATTACTTCTTACATCTTCCCAATCTTACCCAATCAAAACGCGCCGCGATATGTTGAACACGTTTCGTTGATTGCAAAACATCATCAAGCAGGCGAGACTTTCATTGTTCTTAATTTTAATGCATTTTACACTTCAATTCTGCTGATTTTCGGAAAATTTCCTTAAATGGTTTAGTAAGGGGTCGTACATAAATGACATTCTGCGATAAGTTTCAACCCGCACCCTCTCTGTCATGTCATGCAAGTCACAGCTTGTCTCGAACCCCGCTTTTTAGCATGCCATCACTTTTAGCTGGAAACGTGCCTTTTAACGCTGAAAATTCTGAAACTTTTGAATGTGAAAGTTTTGGCTCGACACTGTCACACATTTATTTCTAATCAATGTGAATTTTTTTATTCACCAATCTTGCAAACAAATTTGCAATGCCAAAATTTCAAATAATTTTAAGGGTTTAGTGTAGGGTTTTATGACAAAGCACAAACCAACAATAGGACGTGATGAAAATGATTTCAAGTTTCTTCATTTTGACATTAAAAGTAAAGCATTTGCAATATCTTATCGAAATTTTCTGAGAAAGGATAGCTTTGAAATACATGCAACATGTAGTTTCAATACAAAGTAGATTTTTCAAAGTATCTCGAGCGAACACAGATGCATACACTCACACGCGCACAGAGAGTAATGATATCAAAACTGGACATCTGGATATACCCAATGCAGTTAGCTTCGAAATTCGTGCAATGTATAGTTTCCATACATACGAGATTTTTAAATCGTGAGCGAACACAGACACAGACACAGACATACATGCGCTGAGAGCTGCTATCAAAACTCGATAAGGATATGTCAACAGTTAGCTTCGAAATTTTTCTCGGAAGGCTAGTTTTGATATTCATCAATGTGAAGTTTCAGTACATACGAAATGTGTAAATCGTGAGCGAACACAGGCGCAGACTCAAACAAATAAGCACTGAGAGATGATATCAAAATTCGATAACGAAATATCAGCAGTGAGCTTCGAATTTTTATTTGAAAAGATAGTTTTAAAATTCGCGCAACACATAGTTTCTATACATACAAGATTTTTCAAAGTAATGCAAGCGAACACAGACACAGAACACGCATATACATGCACCAAGAGATGATATTAAAACTCGATAACGAAATATCAGCAGTTAGCTTCAAAATTTTCCTTGAACTGCTTACTTTGAAATTCATGCAACGCAAAGTTTCAATACAGACAAGATTTTAAAAAGTATCAGGAGGGGAAACAGACACACACAGACACACGCATGCATACAAATTGAGATCACATACACATTTTGCGATGAGTATTTTCACAGTTTACTGTAAAACTGTGAAAATTTGCTACTTGAAAAAATTTCCTGTTTTACACCATACCGATGAAGTTAGCCTTGAAATTTTACTTAATTTAATCCCGTAAAATTCATAAATGAATGTTGGGCACGTTATACAATCAAGAAAAAATAACAACAAAACGAAAAACATACAAATTTTGACAAATCGATCACACAAGGTATTTGCTTTCAAAGTCAATTATTTCTTCTGAACCAAACGAACCAAACGAAACGCCATAAACAGGAAATCGGCCGCATGATTACCATATAAGATTGTGGTAAATCAAGAGCTTCTCATCCATGGTTCTTATTTTCAAAATCATGCACATACCAAACTGAATGCAAGTGGAAATAATGGAATCGACCGCACGATGATAACTATATAAGCTTATAGTAAATCAAGACTTTCTCGTCGCCAAACTAGCCAGAATATCTCAGAACTTCGTTTTGCTTTCTTCCCATTTTAACCATTCTAGAAGAAAGTGCCAGCCGATTTGTTGTCCGATTTGCAAAAGTTCATATTGTTTTCGAAACGGATTGTATAATGTATAATAGGCAACCAAATACTGTATAGTTTGCCATAGCGGAGCATAAACAAGAATCGACCGATCCGCGCGGCTGCACGGTCTACACTCTGAAATTTTACTTGGAAGACTATAATTTGTTACTTTTTTTATGAACTTTTATAACTTACAAAAAGAGTTATCGAAATGGCAAACAAGCGACCATTTGATGCCATGCTAGAAAGCAATTATGCACTTTACACAATTCGCTCCGTCCAGTCCAAAATTTGTGTCTAGTCGCGAAATGTCTTTTTGATTTTATATCAAGCGCAGAACTCAATGGAAAGTAAAACTGCTCGGTTCGCGTAAAAATAGACAAAATAAACAAAATAAACTCGCGGTTGAATATTTTCGTAAATTAACGCTGTTCTCGTTTTTACAAGATTTAAAACGTTTTCCGACACTTTTCCCGTCGATTTCCCTCCGAAAAATGACGAAATTTTTCACGAAAATGGAATTTTTAACGTATTTTCCGGCGGTAAAACGGCAAATTGCGGTCTACATGAAAAACCAGTTAACGAATCGTCCGCCCAATTCAACGATTGACTGGTTAGAAAAAGTTATAATTATTTTCTTCTTCATTTTTTTTAAATTAAATTTTTTTTGTTATTTTTAACGTTTTTCTCTTGAAATGAAAAATTGCATTTTTTTACTAAAGGTTTTGGATTATAATGTGCCTCGAGGTAAACTGAATCGGGGCCTGATGTTGGTTCAGACGTTCCAAAGTCTAAATCGAGATGTAAATCTTGAAACTCTTTCGAGCGTATGCACAATTGGGTGGACGGTGGAACTTGTAAGAAAAACAAACAAACAAATTTTCCATCGGTTTCTCGAAATGACAAACTTTAGTTACAAAGCAGTTTCATCATAGCCGATGATATCATCGACGGCTCGATGACTCGTAGAGGTCAACCGTGTTGGTACAAATTGGTACGCTTTAACTTTTATGGCCAGTGAACTTTTTTGCTTGCAAAATGCGAACTTATTTAGCCAGAAATCGGGATGAAAGCTGTAAACGATTCGCTTTTATTGGAAAATTGCGTTGAATTGCTTTTACGGCAAGAGCTAGCGCATAAATCTTGTTTTTCGAACGTTTTGCAAGCATTTCACGAAGTAACTAGCAAATTTCCTACACTAGACAATCAATTATCATTGAATTATAGTTCATCGACTGGTTTGTTTTTGAGACAAAGCTAGCGACGATATTGGGACAACATTTGGATTCCAGTAGGGTATCTTTGGACCAATGTACCCCTTCTCACTACGCCGACATTGTCCGATTGAAAACTAGTCATTATACATTTTTATTGCCCATTTTAGTAGCTGTCCAAATGGTAAAATTATGTTTCAGTTTTTGACAATTATAGTTGGAAAATTTCTCCTATTTTTAGTCTGTGGATAAACAATCCATTGATGAAACTCAGTTGCGCCGTATATGTTTCAAATTGGGACACTACTTTCAAGCTCAGGTTAGCGCTCGTTTACTTGGTAAAAACTAATTGTAGATGTCTTAGCTGATTAGAAAACGTGTCAATTTTAGTTTCACATTTGCTAATCTGTGATTTACAGTTTGTTATGAGTTTTCAGTTTGTTGAAACTTTTTTGGGCACTCTTTTTGGTTTTAGGACGATTATTTGGACTGCTATGGCGATCCAAATGTCACTGGAAAAATTGGCACTGATATTCAAGATGGCAAATGCTCATGGCTGTTGATGGAAACTATGAATTCCATAAAGCCCGACAGCAAAGATTTTAAAGTGCTTGAAGTGACTGACTATCATCGAAATCTAGCAATTTCACGAAACTTATACAAAAGCTAACTTTTAAGGCGAATTACGGCAAAAATGATGATGCCAGCGTATCAACTGTGAAACAATTATTTGACAGGCTGGGACTGCAAGAGAAATATGAACAGTTCGAAAGGGTCAACAAGGAGGAAATTGAAAACTTAATAGACAATCTTTCTTTGACAGAGCTGCAAAATCAGTTTCGACAAATTTTATTTGACTTGCATAGAAGGAAAAAGTAAATTTTATTGACTCCAATCCATGATCAGTCAATGACCAATAGACTGCTTGTTGTTCCATTGGTCAATCACTGGTTATACATACGTAAAACAAAAATGCGGCCACTGTAAAGCGAAGAGTACACTTCGAAGGGGAACCAAACTGTTCTTGTGTGTTGCTTTGTTGATTTTAAAGGGGCCCAAGGACAGTTTTGCGGGCCTAGTCAAGGTTGATGTGAATCATATAGTTTCGCAATTGTAACTCAACTTGTGAAGTTGTTTGTCACTAATCAGCCTCAAGTAATGCATTTTATTAATGAAAAACAAGCGACATGGTGAAACATCGCAATTCACCTTGCTCATGCGAAATCATATTCATCACAATTTCGTTTTGCAATTCCTGCCAGTGTAGCCTTCCATGCACTTGCAAGTGTAGTATGTTTGCGATTCTGTCACTTTGCATTTAGTTTTAAGTTTAAGCAAGGAAACGTTGAACATGGGTTAATGCGTATTTCGCATTTGTGACCCATGAAATCTGCCGGGCACTTGCACTTGAAACCGTTGGGACTGGAGCTGCATTCGCCGCCGTTCTGGCAAGGCGGCTGGCTAAGCGAACAAAAATCAGTGCCTGTCGCAGAAGGCTCCTTCGAATCCGCGCTTGCATATACATTTGTAATTTGTTGCTGTTGTAATACATCTTGTGCCATTTTTGCATTGATTTTGTGGTACACAGTTATCCTTTCGTGAACACCACACTAAAACGGTGGAAGGTGTTTAAAAATTATGTTGCTTAATAATAAACTATTGTGAATAAAGAGCATGTACTTCCATTGCTGAAGAATCCTGCATTGCAAACGCAATTGCTGAAGTCGCACTGTGCATTATTGTGACACCCAGTTGTCAAACACACTAGTCCCTCTGCGGTGCACTGACAATGGCGTTTACAATCTTCTGTCATCCATTTTTCGCCAACCGATACGATATTGCCTTGGTCGTCGATACAACCCTTGCATTGATCCCACCTAATGCACATGCCATTTTGAACCAGGTAGCCCGGGTTACAGACGCATCCATCTGTGAACTCGCCTGTGCAGAAGGCATCTCCGTAAGGGTCGTCGCAAGTTGCAAGTGTATTGTTAGTTACAGTGACCAGGTACTATTGCAACCTCCTACATCAACATACATAGTATTGTCCTGGTATTGTATACAGTATTTGGTTTAAGTGGCAGCTAATTATAGACCTGCATCACACTTATGTATACATATGCAAAAATTTGGTGACCGCCATTCCAGCGACCATACTATGATTGTTTACATTCTTTCCCATGATATCATAATGATGTCATAATGATGTCATTGCGTGGGTGGATAGGATGCACTGCCGCCTGGTGGATTCTAGAATGTTCCGGAAGGTTCGCTGTGTGTATAGTGGGCGTCTTTCTGGAATGTTCTGGAAGTTGCTAGAAGCTTCTTGAAGGTTCTGGAATGTTCGAGAAGGTGGTGGGCGTCATTGACATCATGGCTGGTTGCATACGTATATAAGCTTTGCTACTCTGCATGAACATTTAGTTTATGGGTTGGTGCAGGCTGTACGTCTGGAAGTTGTAACGTCGTTGCTGGTTACCAGCCTGGTAAATATTCTTCATTACACTAAATTCATAATTTTGATCATCAGCCGAATCTTCGCCCGAATCTTTGCTTGAATCTTCTTCTTGCAAAAAATTTAGAAGACTAGCCGACACCATTTTTATTCATTAATTTGGCTTTTACGAAAATTTTATGTCAAAACCTGCAAAATCACCAAAATCATCAAGCTAATGAATCACAATTTATTTTAAAAATCCGTGTGTTTTTGTAGTAATTTGCCAGTAACAGTATAAGAAGTCCACATAAGTCAATCCGCAGTGGCTGCCCGAGCGAGGTCAAAAATAGTCGAGTAGCCTTTGCCCGAAGAAACATCATCTAGATGGGATTTGTGATGGCAAGGAAAAACTGTCTCT
>JAQGBA010000191.1:0-53807 GCA_034698125.1 Prionchulus punctatus | reverse complement strand
ATTCAAATGTGTAATCCGTTTGCATTTGTATTAGCTAGCGATCAATCGTATAACCAGTCAGATTCAGCCGAAATGGACCAACTGCTAAAAGCGTCCAAAAACGAACAAATCGGGAGTGATGCCGAATTTTTGATGTGCGTCGAAAGTTGCAAGCCAATATGCGATGAATGGATATACGACAGTTCCCTTACATATATTACAAAGGATACAGCATCAAATCAAAACCAAAGCTTAACTTCGTTCGTATCAATCGCTTACACATCGATGCAGTACACAAAGGTATCCCCATTCTCTATAACACAAATAAGAAATGGCACTATGAAAGATAAGGCTGATTTGTCGGCTAAGATTTGTATGTCAGGCACTGTAGTTGAGACAGTTTCATTTCAGATAGAAGAAGTGCACGCATTTACAATAGACATGGCTATTGCAAACGTCGGTGGACACGCCGGTCTGTGGCTTGGAGCTAGTGTCATTACAATTGTTCAAGCTTTGTATTCCTCGGTCATGGGATTGTATTATGCCCGGTATTCATTGCAAGCTGCTGTAGCTGATGGGATGTAAACTCATTTCGAACATGCAACAAGCAAAGAAGATCCTTGTCCTAGGTAGCATTTCTTCTTTTTCCAACGGTTTCTCATTTTCCTGATAAATTGTGTGACTTATTGCAGAAAGCTTTGAAAATGAATAGCGCGCCATGATCTGCTGGTTTGATGACTCTGTGTTCAAAGTAATATTGTTCTCGAAGGCATATTTTATATAGTTTCCTCTAAATCTATTTTAATTTACATATTGTGTGGAAAAAAATTAATTGCGGAATATTTATTTTCGCTTTTTCACGTGAAACTTCATTCTTTTGATTAATTTTTGCAATCTTATAAAAAATTCGAAACACAAAACATGAACTTGTTTCTGAAAGAAGGTTACCATTAAATAAAAAATAAAAAATTGAATGAACTGTTTGTATTGTATTTATTTTTCACAAAAATACAACGATGTTATCCATCGGATATTTATTCAATTTATTTCTATGCTACAATCTTATTATAGTCTATTCGCAATTGCAAACTCAAAAAGATTACAGTAAGAATGTTGTGCAAGTATGACGAAAGCACAATGATTGACCCATTTACGCTTTACAAAATGGTGCACCTTGTGTTTTAGTCATTTTAGCAGACTTAGTGGACCATTTTGTAAAGTGTAAGTGGTTCAAAATTGTTTTTTCGCCATACGCGCAATTCGTTCTTACTGTAATCTTTTTGAGTTTGCAATTGTGAATGGATTATAGTACCAAATTTGATTCATATTCTTAAGCAAAATGACAAAAAAGACAAAATTTAATTCCTTGCTAATGATTTTCAGGACCATTTTTTTTCATAAATAGAGGTTGAGTGTTTTGAAACGCCAAGCTAATTATGTTTTCATTTGTGCACCTCTAGTGCGAACATAAATCCATGGATGTAATTAAAAGATTTTAGAGCCCGTTTAAAAACATCACGAAGGCCATGAATGAGAACATTTCGAGACATTAAATTTCGTTACTAAGGCCATGGTTCTTTCGCGTCTCTTGGTGAAAACAAATCAGACAATCCGACTCTAATTTGAAGAAAAAAAAGGGCTTAGAACATTTCGAACAATTGGATTTCAGTAAAGGGTACGCGATGGCGCCGTCGATTCGGATGGCCTCGGTCAAAACGGTTCCGTCACAATATCGAGACTCAGATTCATTAGCTTGGGTCTCTCTCGGTTTATGGTCGCGTCGAACGAACTCGATCGTTTATTTCCGACCGAGCGAGGAGTTGAAAAGTCTCAAAAACTTTTTCAACCAACAACTATAGACGATGCAGTCGAAAATCGCTTGGCACTGGAAACAGGACTTTTGGAACGACTATTATGTCAAACACCCGTTGTTGTTGTTCCTTTTATTGGTCTACACCATATTCGGCGCCATGGTCTTCGTGACGTTGGAACGTCCGAAACAGGAGCAACTGGAGCGTCGGTGGCAACAGGAGTTGCAGCGCTTCCGACTCGACAGCGTCAAGAATTTAACGTCTAGCATATTCAATACGAGCGAATTGTTAATCTTTTTGGACCCTGTTCGTTTCCAGGTAGCGCAAGATATCCTCGAAAAAGCGGCGATTTCGTTCGAAAACGACTATCGGCGGCTGTTCGAGCAACGAGATCCGCGAACTTTGCAATGGGATATGTGGAACGCCAGCGTGTTTGCAATGAGTGCATTTACAACGATTGGTAAGCTGAAAAACAAAAAATATGACTTGCTCGCCTTTCTGCTCGATAATCAAGTGCCAAGGCCCAAAAAAGTGCGCTTGCGCAACACAATCTGTGATTTTTAGCAAACTAACTTCACTCGCTTGTTATTTAGGCTACAAAAACCTCTATCCAATCACAACAGAAGCCCGAATAGCTCTGATACTGTACTCGCTCATCGGCGTACCGTTGCTACTCTCGGTACTAACCAACGTCACTTTAATGATGCATCACTTATTAAAAGTAATATGGAATAAAATATTTTTATTGAACAAATATTCGAAAGAGGGATATTTAATTGAAATACCCGTTTTGTTCGCGGTGGCGTCCGTCGTGGTTTGGATATTCGCCTCGTCCGCAAGTTGCCTTTTATGGAAACGTACCGAATGGGACATTTTGGACGCGTTCTATTTTTTCTTCCTCAGTTTCTCCACGATCGGCTTGGTGGGCATAGACGAAATGCATCCGGCGTTCTATTTTCTCATATGGGTTTATGTCATCGTGGCGCTGGCCCTAGTCTCCGTTTGTTTTAAATTAATGCAATCCACGCCCAAACGACATCAATCGTTGGCCACCGATCGTCCGCGAGGCGAGAGCATAAGTTCGAAATGGTTCAGCGACTGGAAAGACAGTTTGTCGGTGTCGGAATACGAGAAAAACTTCGACAAACGATCGTTCAAAAGTTTCGTTTCGGCCGAATATCCGTACGAAGCTAATTTGTTATATTCGTCCGATAATCAGATGTTGAAATCGTTGGACAACGTCAACGTACTGATGGAAGCGTACAAGGAAGAATTACTGTGGTTGGTACACTCGGGCAGGTACAGCAGCGAAGAACAGTCGGTCATTGATTTGAACATGCCGGAAGAGGCTCACGATGAAATTCGTGACGAGAGACGATGCACGATAACTAGTAATAAAATAAATGATTTCTAGGGTTAAATTAACAATAGCAAGATTTGTTCTCTTGTAAACAAATAAAATGATTTTATGAATGCACAAACAAGCAAAAATCCATGAGAAGAATTACACTTACTAAATCGAGCGGTATAATCGATCTTGATAATTAATCGACATTGATCAATGTTCTCTCCCATAAACAAACTGTTTATATCACTTGAGTGTATTCAGCTAATCAAAGAAAAAGATTTATCAATGAGTTTTCGAGCAAATTTCCAGTTTTAAAATATTTTAACTTGAAAATGATTAATTTTGCGACTGGATGTTAATGTTTGTTGTTGCTTTTTTGAAACTATACCTCAGCACCAACACGAGCTAAAAGTTTTCCTCGAAATCATCTGAACTTAAACAAGGCACGTGATTTAGCAAGTAAAACAAAAGCGTTAACAGAGTTAACTCATAGCCAGTGAAATATTGTGTCGAGTTTAGTTGAATTCTTGGCTGAAATTTCTGCTGATATTATGTCTTCCAAATTCTACATTGCTCTTTTCCTCGTTTGTATGTTGGCCATTCAAACGTCGTCGCTGGGAGTCATTGATGAAAATGGTTTGATTGAAGTATTGATATATCTGTAATTTGTTAGTAAATATATCAAATGTAGTTCAAAAATGATTTCAGCCGAATTTGCTCGAAGTTTTGAAGCGAATCCGTCGTACCCTTGATGACTCTGTAACGACGGAAGATGCTACGCAAGCTACCGAAAATGGTTATTGGCTTGATGGTGTCTATTATCCTGGAGCTTGAATATCTAGCTAAAGAGAGCACAATTTTTATATGGTAAATATTTTGGCATGTGTATTGTAGTGTTTCGATTTTGTTATTAAAAGTAGTAATTTTTGTTGGATATTCGACAGTAGTTGACTTTTGTATTTGTCAAAGCGACAGTTTACACAAATAACACTTTACATTTGTTTCAGTATCTCATTTAGTCGTCGTGCTGTGCGGTCGCTTTAAAAATTCTTCAGCATTTTATTGGTTTTAAATTAATTTTTATCCATCCCTCGAAAATCGGCGTAGAGGATAACGAAACGTTCGTCGACGATTAAAAACAATCGAAGCAAATTTTCCGCCCATCTATCATAAGATTAGGGACGAAAAACCCTTCCAATATTAATTGGCGAACGATTCAGGGAAAATGAAGCTCATGAGATTAGAACTATCGTTGAATGAAATATGAGATCGAAAATGGCATTTCGCTGAAAAAAACGTTTCTACTTCCAGAAAGACTAGATCCGTAATCTCGCATGAACGTTGAGAATAATTTATTTCGGAAATGTTTTTTTATGGAACTAAAAACGAATCAATCTCTCTGACGAACTAAACGTTTTATTAGTCAAACTAGAAAATGTACGATGAAAAAATTATTTATAACAAAAAAGAGCAATCATCCGATAATTTATTTTCACAACGGTCCGTCTTGAATCGTTCTTATTGGTTCGTAAGTAAAATTCGGCGCCGTATTTAAGTCGATATGTTCCTGAAAAGTGGTCAAAATGTGAAACTATAGTGTCACATATGAAAGTGTGGACGATAGTTCACTGGATAAAATGTTGCAAGACCACTGGTCAAGTAAAGTAGACGGTGAAAAAAGTGTTTGTACCTCTGGATTTAGATTCAATTCTTGCAAACATCGCAATATAATGTCGCTGAAATTCGGCCTGGTTTCCGCTTCGTACCGCCAACAGTTTCGCATGACGTCGTACAGTTTGTCGCTAGCGTTCACTGGTTTCATGAGCCGCAAGCCCGCGGGCACTTGGTTCATGACGTCCTTGTCGGACAGGTCGTAATAGGGCGATCCGCCGAGGGTCACTATTTCCCAGAGGACCACTCCAAAAGACCATCTAAAATTTGGAATTCATGAAATTTTCATGAGATCGTTTTCAAGCGAAGAACTATGTTTCTTACATTTGACTTTTTAATGAAAACAAATGTTCGGTCAATGTTTCAGGAGGTAGCCACCGAAGTCTTTTATGGTTCTACAAAAGTAGTCGATGAGGGATGAAAACAATTTCACGCGAAAAAGAGTCTACTGTACTTTTTCAGTCTGCCTCATATACAGGTCGCACAGTGTAGCCATACCGAAGCCGCCGATTTTGGGCGTGCCATTTTCACCGATGACAATGTTCACAGCGGCAAGATTGTCGTGCAACACCTAAAGACATGAAAAAAAACAAATTTCACGTATTTTCGAGACAGTTTCGATAAACGACAATTTTTTTGCTTTTGTTTCGACTAAACGCGCACCTTATTCTCTTCTAAGTAGGCCATGCCCCGGGCGACGCCCAACATAATGCTGAGTAACCGTTGCGACGACATCAACGATATTCGCCCGTGCGATTGGGCGTATTGCAAAAAGTTCTCCAGACTGCGACTTTCGCGAAGAAGATTTCGTAAATTTGGCCCTGTTTCCAATTGCAACGCGACGTATAAATCTTCTGCAACAAAGAAACAAATTCCTTGCGCTTGCGACAATAGTTTCTCGCCCGCGCGACATTCAAAACTAGACAGGTAATTAAAATAAAAGGAAAAATCAGCTTATCAGGCAGTTGAAGAATAAAACAAAGATAGCAGTAAACCAGACAAGAAAAGTGTCGTCTTAACAGATTTAGGAAACAAATTTAGTTATGTTGCTTACAAGCTGGTAACAGACATGAAAATTATCGTATAAACTGATCTAAAAAGCAAATTTTGCTTTATTTCTTCAAAATTGCCTTTACCTCCTTGATCGCAAAGTCCAACGAATGATATGACATTTGGATGCGAACTCGCTTTAACAGAACTGTCCAGTTGTTCCAAAAACACTTTCGCCTCATCGTCCGCCGTTTTGTACGGAACTGCAACAATGCAAACAAATTTATTGCGCTGTCGACAGCGGATTGAGGTACTAAATAGTGAATTAGTTACTTTTCGCGCAGTGCACCATGCACTCGTTCTTCTGACCAACGTAGCCGTGTTTAATGGATCCGAAATGACCATCGCCGATTATTTCGAGCAAGTCCAAATGAGACAATGGAATAATAGTTGCATTTCGACATATGTCGACGTATTTGTGCATTACGTCGTTTTTCTGCGCCAATTTCGTCGGTGAATTCGTTTCCGATTTATCGGCGTTGATCGCAGTTGGCAACTACAGAAAAAGTTCACTGGCTATAAACTTTCTCGACAACTTTTGGAATAAACCCATCCGAATTTTACTAATTTCCATTCTTCCTCCCTTTGAAGGTGCTGCGGTTTTGTTTTGTAGACGACGGCCGCTTCTTGTTGTTGGATGAGTTTCTTCTTGGATTTCTTCTGAGAAACCAAATTCCTCATGGTGTGCCGCCTCGTAATGCATGCCAATATCATTCCGATAAATAATAATGTCAAAATGATAAGCAGGACAATGAGACCCGGGTTGATACCTTCTGCAATAAAATCAACTTTCAGCTTATCTAAACCAACTACTGTATAGTCCTTTAGCAAGTCAACTACAGTCCTTTAGCAAATCAACTATTGAATTAACTATAGACCAAGAAACAGCAGATTTCGTACGAGATTTAATCGGAAGCAGGACGTCTGTTGGTCGTCTATGAACCAAAATCGGAGCCGAATGATTCCGACGATAGTTCCATTCCTCTTCAACGGTATCGTCGTCGTGAACCCTCAATGAACTCTCCTTGTAACCAATGGTGTAATCCATGGACAAGCCGACGTCCATATTATCGTCGTTGTGATCGTTCAAGAATTCCGTCCAGTAAAATTGATATTTCAATAGTTGATCGCGTTTTTCCCCCTCACCAACGTCGTCCGCGTCGAATAAAGTGATATTTTTGATTAAAAATGTGTCATTTGCAAAATCTTCGAAGGCCTCAGAACAAACAGCTTCAGGACAAAACGTTCTCAATTCGAAATCACTGCGAAAAAATAATTATAATTTTAGATCATAATATGAAACTAAACTGAACTATAATTTGCTCACTCGATGTTCAAACGGCGCCAATAATTGTTCCATAGTTGAACATTAGGAACGCCGATGGTGAAATTCTTCTGATCATTCTGAACGATTTCCATTTGAGGAAGTGGTAACAGGTCTAAAATTGATGAACTATAGTCAATTTAAGAGTATGGTTGGTGAACTATAGTTGTCTAATCTCTGGCTGAATAACAAGTGTAGTCTCCATTTTCGACCGATATGTCATCAATTTTTTCATGTAACGAGCACTCTTTCAGCACTTTATGGTCGCAAACGCAAAACGTCGAAGCTTCATGGTGCAGATATGTACAGTAACTAAAATGATCATCCACGCATACAATATGTCGTACAGTAAACCGTCAAACATCGGCGAACCTGTAATCTTGGTCCCAACAATGACTGCAGTTGTTACACGAATTATCCGATTGAAAATGTAATGAATCGTAGGCGCATCGACTTTGGGCGCATATCGCTTCGTTCGCCGACGTTTTTTCGGCTCGAATTAATAACGACGATAGTCCAATTAAAAAAATCACATAAACTCCCCGACTCTGTTGTTCAACGAGCATAATTCGACGCTTGCGTTCGTTCGATCGGCGCTAATTGTTGAAACGAAACTCAACCACAGTCGGCTCACTCGATCGTCGGTTGTTGAGTTGTATTCATGAAGAATGGATGGAAAAACGAGAAAGACGAAAAAAACAATTTCCTGTTGAGAAAATAATACATAAGAACATATAAAATTGATCAAAAACGCATTTTAAAAGGATGAAAAAAAATGAACGGCCGACGACACGCAAAAAGCGGACCAGGACGAGTAAATTCTCGACTCGACGTCGAAACGAGTCAATTTCATAAACGAACTAGGCGAATTTCGGTTTCACAAATTGAAAATGAAAATTGCACGCAAAAAACATTTAAAAATTACAATACGGATCAAAAACCAGGTACGACGCGACCGACGACGGTGAATGTGAAAATTTTCGTCAAGTTTCGCAAATATTACTCGTCAAAAAAATTTCAGGACCCTTTTCTGACTTGTTCGATGAATAAAATCTTCGTTTTATGTTTTATTTATTTAAATAAAAAAAAGAGTCGAAACAGGCTTCTTCTTGATGAGTTCTCGAAAGAGTCGAAAATTGAATGAAACGAAAATGAGTTCAATGATCAAATTAGAAAGCAAATTTCTTGAGCAAAAAAACGAGTTAAAAGACTAATCCAGAGAATAGTCGTTGAAGATGACCGCAAAATTGACTCATAATTTTTTTGATCGTCGTCGCTGCGACGGCGACTTGCGCGATCATCGCCGTCGCTGCGGCGACGTTGCATGATTTTCGGCGCATGATCACAAATTAAAAAACAAAAATTGTTTCGTAATGACCTCATTGAATCCAAATTGGTTTCCGAGACATTCACGAAATGAAAATTTGCCCATTTGAAATGACCATCACCTGCCCCTCGTCGTCTTCGTCGTCGATGCAACGGCGGACGGACGGACGAACGGCGACAACTTTATAATTTTACTTTTGGTGCGCATGGAACGGCGCAGTGTACCGAAAAATACATTTTCGAAACCGGCCTTGGGAAAAGAATGAACGCACATACATCCACACTAGACAGTGAAAAATTTTTCAGTTTTACTGGTTCGGCTCGATGCTCAAGTTAGAAGAGAGGTGCGTCATACATAGGGCCCGACGACGACGACAAACGAACATTGCACTCGTTTCAATGTTTATGTTCGTTCATTCCTATTGATCTAACAAAAAGTTGTTTATTTCATAAAACTGTTTTCGAAAAGTTCTTCTTTTTGGGCAAAACTTGTTGCATGAATATACGCGACGAAAGCTTATGATTCAGTGAGCAAAATTTGCTTCTCAAAGGTATTAGCTAGCAAGTGAACAAGCCTAGACAGCAAAGTAGCTTGTTTACGCTTCAGTGGCAACAGTTCTTATCTCTAAATAGCTCGATAGTTCGCAAAAACCTATTACATCACAGTTGAACATTCGCTCGTTTTTGTTATTTTTTGCTTGGAAAAGCATTTTGAGCTGAAATGGGTAATGGTCGGGGTCTTAGAAAAAAGAAAAGCGAAATGAAAAAAAACACGCTAAAACTGACGATCTCATTCTCAAATGATATTACAATGCTGAAGTCGAGCGCTGTTCTAGCTGTTGCAATAATCTTGTCGATCGTAAGAGGTGGCTAACACTTTTTGTGTCAAATATTGTGCAAAAAGCATGTTGAAAATTATTTTATTTAATTTTTTTAGAATGTAAAACGGACAATATGACATGTTCCCGTGGTATTAAATTTGTCGGTATCGGTCCACATGGTGAATGCGAATCACACTGTTCGCTGTATTGCAGCACGATGAATCAGGATAACACACACGAACACCGATACGAAAGGCAATTGCGTTTGCAAATTCAAAGTATCTGATCGCGGAAGCAATAAATGCTTGAAAAACAAATAAAGCGTCATAGAACAGTTTTTGCAAGATAAAAATCAAGCGTTACCACAAAATTAGGAGCTGGTTGTTGAACAAAAATTTATAAACATTTGTAGGACAATAAGACAACGCATGCGCAATTTGTGATCACGTTATCAAATTTTCGAGCAAAAATGCAAGCAAATAAAGCATAGCAATAGCAAATATATAGCAAAAATGCAAGCAATAAAGCATAGCAAATAAAGCATAGCATAGCAAACAAATAAATAATAAAAATTTTCCGCCGAGCCGGATTTGAACCAGCGACCTAAGGATACCTGCTGCCACAGACTTCAACTTCTTACTACAGTCCTCCGCTCTACCAGCTGAGCTATCGGCGGGATGGTAAACGCTCAACAATTTGCTCTCACCAGCTGACGTTTAGCAAAATTACGTAACATTCTAATTTCGTAAATTTCAAAAGTAGACACTTTTTCCTACGTACCCTTTCGTTATCATGCCCAGCAAACTCACGATAACAAAACAAATAAATTTTGAGTCGTTTCATATTTGAATTTAGCGGGTGAAATTTACTTTACACAAAAGCCGATAAATCGCCCGCAACATGCGTTTGTATGCCAATTTGGTGCGTTAAACCGGAAGTTGTCGTTTTTGACGTTTTTTGTCGCAAAAATCCGTTAAAATTTGCTTTAAATTAATTTTATCGAAAAAATGAGCTCTCGCGATAGCAAACCACCGCCCAAGATCGAAGGCATGGTTTCTTTGAAAGTAAGAACGTTAATTTGCTAAAATTGCTCGAAAAATGATTCGAAAAACAATTTTTGCTCGCTAGGTTGACAATATTACGTCGCGTACGGGGCCGAACGAATTGCGCGAAGTGTTTTCGAAATTCGGCGACATCGGCGACATCCATATACCGAAAGATAGATGGTCGGGGGAAAATAAAGGGTTCGCTTTCATCAGATTTTACACGAAACGGGAAGCGGAGGACGCCATGGATCGAATGGACGGACGGCGGGTGGACGGTCGAGAAATTCGCGTGGCTATGGCTCGCTACGGACGACCGTGCGACGAACGAGCCGAGCGCCGAGCTCGAGGCGGCGGCGGCGGCGGCGATTACCAAGATCGAGGTCACGGACGAAGGTAAAAAACACAAAAACTGGTTTATAAAGTTAAGTAACGAGAGATTACAGATGTTAAGCTGATTTTTCACTTGCCAGACATGTTTTTCGTTTTTTTCTTTCTAAATTAGGCAATTTTCTTCATAAAAGCTGTAGTTTTTTTGATAAAAATTTGTATTCGACTTGCTTAGCTGCTGTTCGCAGAGGTTTTGCGGGGCGTCGGCAGTAGCAGCAGGAGCAGGAGCAGGAGAAATTTATCCGATCAGCAGTTGTAGAGCAGTTCGTGCTATTAAAACACCAGCAGTGCTTGTTTGCGGTTGCGGCTGACATCGAAAAACAGATGATAGCAAGCAGAAATTGCAGTTGCAGTTGCAGCAGACGAGCAGAAAATTGCAGTTAGCAGCAAACGAGCAGTATCAACTTGCAGCTGGGACGGAAGTTGCAGTTGCAGTTGCAGACGTTGCTGTCACTTGCCGCTATCTAATTTGAGTACGTATCGTGCAATGGCTGTTTAAGGAAAATCAAGTGGTAAAACAAATTCTCAAGTTAATTTCTTAATAAAATCACGTGGGAAGTCATATGCATGATAAAGAAAAGTTTCGATTGCCAACTTTGCGACATTGAAAGCGATAGTTCGGTGCCGGCTGTTCATTTTTACGGCGTTTTACTTGCAGGTCTCGTTCGAGAAGCAGGAGTCGAAGTCACGGACGGCGAGGACGGTCGCGCAGCCGATCTCGATCAAGGGACAGGAGGCAACGTCGTCGAACGGATTCGGATCATCATCGCAAGTCGAAAAGCAAATCGAAATCTCGAAGCCCGCGCCAATCTCGCAGCCGCAGCGCCAGCCACCACAGTCGTCGTCGATCGTCACGTTCCAGATCGCGTACTCGAAGCGATTAAAAGGTTTTTACAAACATGACGGCCGGCTTGATGATTTTGATGCTACGCTTTGCTGCTGGTTTATGTTTTAAATTTTGTTTTTGTTGAACGGTTTAAAGACGATTTGTGTTTACGTGTAATTGAGTTTTATATTCGTATTTTACATCAATATTATTGTTTTGAAAGTATTCTATCGCGTCGTTTTTAGCGATCTTATGGGAAATTGGGTTTCTACTTTTGTTTTATTTGGTGGCAGTTGTGAAATTTGGATCATTAAAATAATTACACAAACACGTTTGTCGCTTTTGGTAAAAATAAGACTTTATTTCGAAATACAAAAATAAAGGAATATGTACAAAACACACATTTTTTAACAAAGTTTCGAGACCAAAAACTGTTTCAAGCTGCTTGTTCAAGTTCCAAGTGGCCTTTAAAGTGAACAATAACGTCGTTTTCACCGTCGTTTTCAATTGTAACCACGATAAGCACCTTAGCGCGTTTGATATTTAGATTCCCTTGGCCGTTATCGGTGACGATCGACACATCGACCGGAAGTGAAATAACGAAATCGTTCTCGCGTGGTTTTGGCAAGCCGTGGTCGTTCGTCAAACGAACTCGACCAGCATTGATTAGCTCGTCGTACGTGGTATGGACGAACGTATTCACCTTTCTCAATTGGCCGTTTCTGCTCGCCGTATTTTGTTGAATTTCTCCAAATTTGTTCGACAAATCAACCTCGCTAACGTCCGAATGCGGAAATATTAAATGTCGCGATTTGAATGCGCTGGAAGTGGGAAGTCGGTCGAATTCCTTTTGAGCATGATATCCGTCCGTTTCGAGCAAATCGACGTCGAGCAAATCGTCATCTTCGTCGGACCATATCACACGATTTATGCTGTAAATTCCGTTGACACTGAGAACATTTGGCAACGACGACATGTCGCTAAAGGCAAGTCAGGCACTGACGAAAGTTATCGAACAAAGCTCAATAAGTTGCTAGTCTTTACATGGTTTAAAGATGATTTATGTTAACGTGTAATTGAGTTTTATATTCGTATTTTACATCAATATTATTGTTTTGAAAGTATTCTATCGCGTCGCTTTTAGCAATCCTATGGGAAATGGGGTTTCTACTTTTGTTTTATTTGGTGGCAGTTCTGCAATTTGCATCATTAAAATAATTACACAAACACGTTTGGAAAAAATTAAGACTTTATTTCGAAATACAAAAATAAAGGAATATGTACAAAACGAGCATTTTTTAACAACGTTTCGAGACCAAAAACTATTTCAAGGTGGTGGTATTTGGCCTTTAAAATGAACAATAACGCCGTTTTCAATTGTAACCACGATAAGCATCTTAGCGCGTTCGATATTTAGTTTCCCTTGGCTGCTATCGGTGCTGACGATGGACACATCAACCGGAAGTAAAATAACGAAATCATTGTCGCGTGGATTTGGCACGCCTTGGTCGTTCGTCAATAGCTCTCGATCAGCACGGATTAGTTCGTCATACGTGGTATGGACGAACGTATTCTTCTTTCTCAATTTGCCTTTTATGCTCGCCGTGTTTTTTTGAATTTTTCGAAATTCGTTCGATAATTCATCATCGCTAACTTCCGAATGCGGAAATATTAAATGTCGCAATTTGAATGCGTCGCAAGTGGTAAGCCGGTAGAAATCCGTTTGATCATGATATCCGTCCGTTTCGAGCAAATCGACGTCGAGCAAATCGTCATCTTCGTCGGACCATATCACACGATTTCTGCTGTAAATTCCGTTGACACTGAGAACATTTGACAACGACGACATGTCGCTAAAGGCAAGTCAGACACTGACGAAAGTTATCGAACAAAGCTCAATAAGCTGCTAGACTTTACATAGTATTTGATTCATAATGTTGCAATGTCAATAACTTAGCTGTGTCACAGGCTGTTATCATTTTTGGACAAAGTTTCAGTTAATTGCGCAATAATTTCGTCAGCGCGCGCCCGTTTTACAACTAAATCAGGAAATTTAGCGAACGAGCGCGCAATTAAAATCGCAACTCGCCAGCGCTGCAAGTCATGCAGTTAATTGATTGTATTTGACAGTAAATTCGAAATTGACAGCGCTGCAAGTAATCCGAATAAGATTCTATAACTTAATTCTTTCTCATCGCTAAGATAATTTATTGAAAAAAATTTTTCGTTTCACAACAATAATGCATTCAGTCAATTTACAAGCAATCATTTTTACTTTACTAAAACAGCTGGTCATTTTCTACTGGGTGAATGCTTCTAAGATGGACAATATCGCCATTATTTTCAATGGTAACCACAATAGCATCCATCTTGTGTCGTTCAATTTTCGTCTTGCCGTCGTCTTTGTCGATGTAGACGAACGAAACATCAAGTGGAAAAATGACGAAATCCTTTGGACCGGGATTTGGCAACAAGTCGTGAGCCGTTGTTAATTTTTCCCTATCGAATTTGATAAGCTCATCGTACGTGGTATGAATGAATGAATTTTTGTCTCTCATCAAACCGTTCGGTCTTATCGTTTTTTGTTGAATTTTTCGAAAGCGAATCAGCAACTCATCGTCCGCGACTTTATTGGCCGGAAATCGTAAATGCCGATATTGAAATTCCTCACGAGGCGTACGTCCGAATTGATTTTTTTCGTCCGTTCCTCGATGTCCATCAATTTCCACTAAATCAGCGTCTATAGAAGTGGATTTCGGATATACTTGCAGCAAATCGTCGTCTTCGCCACACCATTTTGCGTCGGTTTTTAGAGAAATGTTGTTGAGACGTAACACGTCAAGCAACGACATTTTAAAGTTAATGTAGTGTCTTGCTATCGAAACTACATTCGGTTTAACTATAGCTTGTAAGTGAAGAACGTGTGAATGAATTTCTGCCGCCGTCGATGACTGGCAAAGCCAATATATTTTGATATAAGAATGACATTTTAAAGTTAAAGTTTAACATAAGCTTGTTTTCGATAACAAACATTTACTCTTGCACAATGTCCATAAAACTTTTTTGCACCATTGCACCTCTAAGGCGTTCTAATTTTCACTAAATTTTCGGTAAAACTTTGTGTAACTAAGCAAAGAATTTATTTTGTACAAGTATGACAATGGTTTAGGATCAGTGAAGTAATATGCATCATAGATTTTATATAATTTTACGGAATCAATCATTTTTATCGGATTGCAGCGTCTACATAGTTTCGCTAACCACGCTCGATTTGCAACTTATCCAGCGAAATCCGCGAACTAACGCGAAAATCAAAATAAACACATCTGTCAGCGCTGCAAGTAAATTTATCAGCGCGACAAGAAAATTGAAGAAGCGAAATCAAGAAATTTAACAGCGTTGCAAATAAATTTGAAATTGACATCGCTACGAGTCAATGATCAGCGCCGACGAGTTTATTTTGCTCAGAGCTGCAAGTAGTCAATTTCATTACAACTCTGATTTTGATATATCCCTCACCAATCGCATCCTAGTACGTACAAATCGTGTTTGTCTTTTATGAATGACGCACCATTTTTCAAAACAAAACTTTGGATCAAAACCTTCGTTCAGGGCATCGCGTTAAATCATTCGCAAAATTTATTGCGATCGGACGAATCTCTAACAGTATGATAAGAAAAAAAGATCTACTAACACTTTTTTACAAATGTAAAACAGCGTTGCTCGTTCGGTGGGCGTTTCTGATCGGTTTCAATCTTTTCATTGAGGACGTTTGGCGCGAAAAAACGCTCTTCGCCGGAGCAATTTAATGACCCGACGAAAAGATATTTAAAATGCGCCATTTGGTCTTCTTTGCTTGGGTTGCCGGAAAAGTTTTCGTTCGAACGCCCGACGGCGCAAACAAATTTCTCGTCGGCGTCGGTCGTCAACAAAGTTCTTTCGGCGTTCGTTGATACATTTATCTGACGACGACGATACGTCGTTCGAAAAACAAGAATAGTAGTACAGTCAGTGGTATTACGGTATATGGCACGCAACGTCGCCGCTGACCCGACCCGACGCAAGGGCGTCATCGGAAGGGTTCGTCGTCGTCGTCGTCGTCGCAACGCCGACGAAGAAATATGCCGTCCATGCGTTTTCAATATCCAAACGTTCGCTCGTCGAGCGAACGATAGTTGCGAATTCCTAACCTAGATGGCGTGTCTCGAGGAATATAGCCTCGGGCGATAACTGGCGCAGGGTACAATCTCGGCGAAAAATTTTCATGCGACGACGTTAAGATTTTTCGCCCGTATGACGAAGAGCGCCGACGTCGTTCGTGATTCGACGTTTACCAATCGGTTAAAGTGGTCGTTACACGTTTAGCCTGTTCGACCTCCAAAATTTCGGTGCGCTCGGCGACGACGGTTTGTTGTTATTTCCTTCGCCTTTAGTATCTACCTTATTATAGTACCACCCTCCCTTTTCGCCCGTCGGTCGTCGTCTTTGACCACTGGACAGTTTTTGTTTCGGACGAAACGTTTTGCGTTTCGTTTTTTGTCACCGATTGACGCTCGCCCTCGCCCATTTCAGGCGTCTACCGTATCCGTAACCATACTCGTTTTGGAATCGTATTTATTCAATGTTGTTTTCGTAAAAACTCATTCGCGCGTTGTCTTATTTGAAACTTCACTTTATAGTCAGTGACATTGTTTGGATTAAACATTTGCTCGGTTCGTTATTTTCGAGCGCCCGATAATGGCTCTCATTTGGTACATTATCGTCGGATATTCGTTCGGGATTAGTTTCGCTCACGTGCGATTAACATTTCCACCTGCTCGTTATCCGCCGTTGGATTTTCTGGATAACGCTCGAACGACGCCGCCGTGCGGCGTACCTAAGCCGCCTCAGGATTTAGGTAAGGATATCAATGCGCATCTACAGTTCCTCTCCTTTATCGAGTGATGATGGATGCTACCGATTATTGTGTTACTTGCGTATCGCGCCTACAGTACGCGACCTAGTATATCATACAGTAAATTTCGTTTTGAACTTTCGAGAGTTCTTTTATGACAAAAAATATTTATCCGTCTATTGGCACCGATCTAGGGAAAATGTTATACCGTCAATATTCGTTGGATCCATTGACTTGTCATATTGCTAGCAAAACAGTTCGTCTGAATAAAAACCCGGTGTCAAGTCTGACGACCCAAAAGAACATTGACTGATGTCGCAAGGTCATCCATCCATCCACATCCATCGGGCGAATAGCGACGAATGGTTAGGTATAGTTCGTTCGTGTAAATGATGCGAATAACGGAAAAACGGGCGTGAATTAAACGATACGCAAGCGAAATGTGGGTAAAGACGTCGTTGGACTAAATACTTTCGTCGTCAGCCGGTGACGTCATCGTTAGCTTGCGCAGCGGCCGAGTTGACTGCCAGCGACGGCAAATCACCTGCTTGAACACTTATGTGCGTTCGCTTGCAATCTTTTAGTTCGCAGCCGGTGACGTCATAATTAGCTTGCGCAAAGGCCTTGTTGACGGCGAGCGCCCGCAAATCATTGGCTTGAGCACTTTTTCGCACTTGCTTTCAATCTTTCAACAAACGAGCGTTTTTTCGTGTTTTTCTCTTTGAAAACCAATTTTGTCGCATAATAACATGTTTTTTCGAACTTTTCGACAATCGCTCGCTTTTTACCCGTTGTCGTCGAGTCAGGTGCCTGAAAAAGTCTTCTCCCGCCGTCGCCTTCGGACAACTAATTTTAAACGGGAACAATTTCGCAGAAAACTACCCAAGAAATGATTTTTCTGTATGGATAGCCTAGATTTTTTTCTTTCGCGGTTATCCATTATTGGACTAAAATATTTTACTCAACCCCCATTTTGAAAAGGCGTAGGGTAGGGGTTTTTTTGTATACAAAAGATATTTTTCGACCACTTTCCATTTTTCTCATTCGGACAACTTTTCAAAACGGAAATTAGCTCAAACTGTGCCGAAATTCTTTTTAAATGAAAACGTCCGGTACCGTGTTACAGTTACTGGCCGACTGAGGTGCACAATTCATTTTCACAAAACGAAAAAGCATTTACAGTACGTATTGAATTTTGCACTCCAATTAACTCATGGTGACAAATTTTTGCACAATCACGAGTTGAATCGGGAAAGTTCGCACCTACCATGTGTACACAAACACTTTCACTAACGTACAGTTTAATGATTATAAGAAGAAAAATGACGAAATCCTTTATCACGCTCTGGTTGGTAATGGTTTTTGTTTGTAATACGAAAGTCTGTCACAGCATTTGTAGAGCGAGAAATTTGCAGAATCACAAACAGGTCCTCTTACATTTAGAGAATGAAATTGGCCGCTGATGCCTCAAGTCAACGAATGATGCTGCAACTTGACTTGCGCTGTATTGAAACTTGACTTTGGCTTTAATGTAACTTAATTGTTGTGTTAATGCAACATGTTTGTATACGCTTTGCAACTTGCTTTGAACTTGTTCTGCGCTGAATTGCATCTTGATTTTTTGCCGTACAGTAACTATTGTTGCTGATTTATGTTGCATTGCATCTCGGCTGATGCTACGATGCAACTTGGATGGCACAGAAATCGTATCGGCCGACACACAAACTTCACTGGCTCCACTAAAAAACTAAATGTAAACTTTCGTTTCGAAAATGAACCGCGATAATTCGACAGTTTTTACTGATTTTTCAATGAAATCGTTGTGGATTACGGAAATTTCATTTTCCAATCATTTTTAATTGGCTTTTTTTCTCGGCGGGACGCCTCTCTGCAAATGTATTTCTCGGTGAATTTATTTTTGTTACATCCATTCGTAACTTGACTTTCGAACAATGCCAGTTGTCGAATAAGGTTATTGGGTTAAGTGAACAATAAAAATATCGAAACGCCCCTTCTTCATTCAACAATTTGACAATTTTTCTTCCTTCAAACGAAAAATCGACCATTCTTAATATGCAAACAAGCAAAAATTGGAATTTAAATCAACACTTTCGCAGATTCTGTTACAAAAAATTAGAAAGTAGTATTACAAACTTAGCGCGTTGTCGTAAAGCTTCGCTCGCTTGTCAATCAAAACAGGCACGAAATTTGAATTATGCTCTTGGAAAATAGTTTTTTTTAATTTTTAGGATTAAGGACGACATTAAAATCGGGTTCAGCAATTAACGTGACATGGTCCCTCACCTACCCTCATCAAGTACAATTTTTCATTCGAACTGTGTTTTTGACCTTTCGACCAACGGTCAGTTACTTATTAGGGTGGTTTTCGCATTGAAATACTCGATGCCAACGACCAAGTGCGAACCGTTTTGACACCTGAAAAGCAACAATACACCGGTCTCAATGAACCAACGTATGAACTATTACAGATGTACAATAGTGGACAAAACTACAGTAATACTTTATTGTTACAGTGCCCAAAGTTATCAGGTGACATTGCCGAAGGACGATTGCGATAATTGCGTGATCAGATTGCTGAGACAAGCTAAAGAATGGTCGGACGGTTATCAGTTTTGGTCTTGCGCCGATGTTAATATTGTCAAAGGTGGGTGGATTAAGGGCAAAAAATTCAAAAAACCAGATGAGTTTCATGAATTCGCCTGTTACAGAACCGACGGAACACTGTTCGGAGCATGGAAAGTACGTTAACGGGCTATGTCAGTGCGAGAGGCTTTACAGTGGAGACCAGTGCCAATACAAGGGTAAAAAACAGTTGTTCATTGACAAATTGTTCATAGACTTGGTGACTGCATACAACAAGAAATTTGTTTTAGATGAGTGCTGGACTGACCAAGATTGTGGTTCAAGAGTGAATGGTAAATGTCAAGATTTAGAAGTCGTCCATTACCCTAGACGAGTCTGTTATTGCGAACCTGGCTGGTTTGGACCTGGCTGCCAACAAAGTACACATTTGGATTGCTAGGGTCATTAACAGTCTGTTGTAATACCATTTTTTTGCTAGTTTCTCCTCTGAAAAATCCACTTTTCGATTCGTCCCTTTATCAATTGAGAGCATTCGGTGATGACGAAAATAAAATGTATTGGCGAATATTGAAAGTAAGAATCAATTTTTGGTTCATTTTAAACATACTTCGATCCAAAATCTGTCATGAATTTTGTCGATTCAGGATACGAATGAAATTGAGATGATACTTCAATATCCGTCTCGTTCTTGGATCGCCATCGGTTGGAAGCCTAAAAATCTCAGCCCTCAATGTAGTAACTTGAATAACCTAGTCGGATTACTGTACGGGTCGAAATTCGCAGGCAAGAATCCTGCTGAAGATCCACACAAATCTACTGGTTTGCCGTCATCCGATGGTATTTTTTCTTAACTAGTTTCCTGTTTCGGACGCAAGAAATGCATGTAACTTATTTTTACTCGTTCAGGTAAGCACTCTCCCTCGATAATACATGCGGACGGTAACACAAATGGATCGACCACTGAAGAGTTCGTCCAACCGCCGAAAGTTGCATGGACACCAGCAGTCGGCGTGACTGGTTCTGCTGAGGAAGTTCCTGATGACGATGAAGAAGTGCTGTCCTCTGCTGCACCTCCGCATGGCGGTGACAATAAAACTAGACCATCGGTCATCGACACCATAGCCATCGGCGGCATTGAACCACCCATATTCATCTTGAACAAGAATGCTAGCAGGATTGCTGGGAATGGCACTAAGTCGAACGAAGATTACGAAGGCGAAGGCGACGAGGAAGATGAGGATGTTACACCGAAATCTGCTGGTGTTGGTGTTTCGTTTGGATCTCGAGGAACTATAGACATCTCCATTACTCATCCACCAATTGAAATCATACCTGAATCGTCCGTGACAGTTGGCACTGGCCCGTATCCGTCTGGTGGAGTGAAACCGGCGTCCGAATCGGATTCGGGAATCGATGGTAAGTTTTTTTGCAATGGCACATCATTCATTGACTCC
Organism: Prionchulus punctatus; assembly: GCA_034698125.1. Classification (NCBI taxonomy): domain Eukaryota; kingdom Metazoa; phylum Nematoda; class Enoplea; order Mononchida; family Mononchidae; genus Prionchulus; species Prionchulus punctatus. The sequence continues at coordinate 33,266 of JAQGBA010000191.1, read as the reverse complement.
TCTACCATTGATAGCCCTTATTGCAAACAGTGCTGTCCATCAGTCAATTATTGCCGTCTCTCCCATCAGTCAGTGATTGCTATCCCATCACTCATGATTGCTGTCTCATCAATCAACTCACCGTTAATTGTACCATTCTACCGTCCAGCATTCGCACAGCACATCATTCACAAATTCATCACAACCTTCATAGTTTAAAATTTTAGATGTGGCCGGTGATTTTTGTTACGGTGAATGGAGATATCCTGCAGGATGTCGCGAATGCGATTACAAATTATCGTGGACGTACATCGAAGAAAGCGACGAAATTGAGTTCTCCATCGAAGCCAAAGCCGTCGGCAACGCTTGGACCGGAGTTGGATTTTCTAAGAATCAAAAAGTGGTAAGCAATCACACGAACTCGACACTGAAAACGCTTGGAATCTTACTTTGTTTCGCTTTTCAGACTGATTCCGATTTTCTCGTGTTGAAAAGCGTCGATGGCAAACTTTCCGTGCAAGACATGTTCACGTCGGCCAGCAACAGCCTTCCTCAAATTGATCCTCAGCAAAACGTCAACTTACCGCAAGTCATCGGCACTCACATCAATGATGTTCTACGAGCAGCATTCAGCAGACCGAGGAGAACAACAGACTTGGATCACGATGCTCAGTTCACCGACGACGAGTGCTATTATTTTGCTTTCCCCGTCGTAAGCGGTGCCGTCGACGAGAAAGGAAAAATGAGCCAGTTGACTGAACCGCCGAAATTTTCAAAACAAAAAGTGTGCATTAAAACTTGCAATCCGAGCGGAGTACCGGGTAAAGACGTTTTTCACGAAATTCTCTCACAAACTTTTATCGATTGTGTTCATGCGAAACATTTTTAGCTGTAATACAAAAATCGTGCGAGAAAGAATTTAAGTTCCCGCCAGGTTGCAAAGAATCGTCGTGCGACTATTTCGCCCAATGGTCGTACGTGCCATCGTCGCAATCGGTCAATTTCAATATTAGTTCCAGGGAACTCGGACGATGGACGGGCATTGGATTTTCAAGAACTGGAAATATGGTAATCGTTCAGCTAATCAGTTAACATTTTGACTCATCTGGACAATTGGCGGGTCGCTAGCCATTTAATGATGCATCAGCGAGTTGATGAGTCTTTCAGCTAGTCAGCGAGTCATAATCTGATACAAGTAGCTAGTTGTTGGTCTCTTATGAATAACACAGTTAACGAGTCGTCATCTGTTTTAACCGGTTGCTGACTCATCTAGACAGTCGCTAGCTAGTTAATGAGTTGACGACCTGCCGATGACTCATTTGATTAATCATCAAGCAAGTGAATGAATAATCTGATCTGTTGAGACTCATTTGATCACCTGACGAGTTCGTTGAGCTATCGTGTGCTTAATTGCCATTTGGTTTTACTAGCACTTTTTTCAATTGTAGACTGGCAGTGATATTGTTCTTGGTTGGGTCTATGAAAATGGAACCTACATCACCGATAGATTTGCGTACGGCAAACAACAACCGGCCATCGACAAGCAGCAAGATCTCACTGAAATCCACGGGAAAATTGTCGACGACGTGCAGACAATATCCTTCACTAGAAAGCTAGTGACGAAAGACGATAAAGAAGATCTGTCGTTGAAGGATTGCCTCTATTTCTTGTTCCCCGTCGGAGGTGGACGAGTTCTAGCTAGGAGCACAGGGGACTTGCAGGATAAAACGACACCGGTTGGATTTCACGATTTGTACATTCCGAAAGTGTCCAAGACACCGATTTGCATTTGCACAGGTGAGGAAAACGTCTCTGCTTGCAAGATTCACGACACTAACTCGATTCATACTTTCAGACGATGGAGTTCCCGTTTCTGGCGCGAATATCACTGCGCCAGGTCGATCAAAACGTGCAGCGAGTACAGTTAAGCCCGAGGAGGAAGAAGAATACGACGATGAAGAAGACAATTCAACATTGTCCAGCGCAGGACCGATATTTAACAGCACCCAGCCGACGAAGTTTTTGACAGCGTCGACGGAAATCAAACTAATAGCCAATACTACCATTCATCCTAAAAATGGCTCGGCGGTTCCGGAACCGAGTCCCGAACCCGAGGGATCACCCAAGCCGAAGGTCAGCGGCAAGCCTCAAGCCGAGCCAGAACCAGAACCAACGGGCGAACCGCACGGACATCCGGAGCCATCGCCCGAAGGCGAACCGGGTTCAGGTACGATTTAACATGAAATCGCACTTGATTATGACATCAGTCAGTACGCAAGATTTGTTTTTCCAGCCTTACATCCGATGGATTGTTCGGATATGATCATCGGATCGGCGATCGGATCGTTGAGTAGAATCGAAGATTATTACACCATTAACAGAGCAACGCCGATGGTGGACGAAGTGTACGGCGGATTGCAAAGTTTGACGGCCGCCACCGGTTTTGAGGAAAACGGAATTACAACTGTTATGTTTCGAAGAAAATTACTGTCCAACGATTTAGCCGATCACAATATCACCGATTCGCCGATGACCGTGATTTGGGCGAAGGGCCAAGAACCCGGCAAGTACAACCATTCGCCGCATTCTGGATTGGAAAGCGCCGATGGCAAATCGACCAAGAACTTCTACGGACACGATGTGCTCGCGTATCACGGACATCAAAATCGAGGCGTGCTGTCGTTGAACTTCTACGATAAGCCAGTGAAGGATTCGGCCATTTGCCGCGGCGAACAAGTGTATCCGCCCGGCTGTAAGGGGGCGATTTGCAATTACAACGTAACTTGGATGAAAGTCGGCGAAAACATCGATTTCATGATGGACGTGAAAATGGCAACGAATCGCTGGACTGGAATCGGATTTTCCAAAGATGGAGCCATGGTAAGTCAACTTGAGTTGCATTCACAGCGTCCGAAGTCATCGACTGAGAGATGGTCCTCCTCGAATTTTGACTTCGCCCGTCAACCTCAAGTTTGACAGCGACTCGGCTGCAACTTCCGATTTGCTAAATCGGATTCATCTAACAGCGTTCATTCGAACTTGATTTTCTCGGCCAATATCCAACCGTTTTCAAAACTCTTGTTACACCGAAAGATAACAAAATTCTTGATTTTTATAGGCTAAATCCGACGCTGTCATCGTGCAAGTTAATCCCAGTGGCCCAGTCGAAATCACCGATCGATACATGCCGACTTACTCCAAACCGTTGATCGATAAAGTCCAAAATATTTTCAACGTCGACGCCCAATACGTCAATGGTCGAGTGAAAGCACGATTCTCGCGAGCGCTCGCCACCGACGACAAAGAACAAGATTTGAATCTGACCGAATGCGTTTTCTTTTTGTACCCGTTCGAAGGCGGGCCAGTGTCGTCAAACGAAGTGCTCAAGCACACGGAGACACCTGCTCGCAGCGAACAAGTGTGCTTTAATAAATGTGGTAAAGAAATTCCAACTAAAGACAAAGGGCTAGACTGTAAGTTATAGTAAGACAAAAAAAAGGTCTCGCCGACCTATGACGTTTGATTTTCTTGCAGCGGCTATCAATCAGGGTAGTAAGAAATTTTTGCTGGTACTGAAAATTTTGAACGAAAAATGGTCGGACGTTTTGTTGGATTCAAATAGCGACGAATTCGTCGCATTATCCAACAAAGTTGTTACTTCGGTAAGTTTTACTTTTTTGTTCGTTTTCATCTAGGGCAGAGCTAGTTAAGGGTGAATTCAACGATTTAATTTGCATTTTTCAGGTTAACAACGTGTTGTCGGCTAAATTTAAAGGATATCAGAAAGCTGAAGTCCTTAGATTCAAGTAACTTTACAGTACTCGTTGTTCTACAGTAGTTGGCTTACTGTAGTTTGTACACTTCAGACCAGGAAGCGTCGTTGCTGATGTTCAAGTCACAGCATCCGGACTCAACGAACAGGATATTTTGGATACTGTAGCCAGCTCGAGCGAAGTGCAAAGTCTCAGGATAGATCCTAACAGCGTTCAAGTTCGAGAAAGTATGCAACTGTTTTTATCATTTATATGTAACTGATAAAGCAAATTTTTTGTTCTTTTTTAGTTCAAGATCATCCGACGCCTGATGAAATCCGAAACTATGTTATTATTGCAGTTGCTTGTTTCTTGGTGGTCGTTGCCTCAGTGTTCGCAATTTGTATGCTTCTGAGGACGAGGAAGAGGCGATCGAAAGATCTGGTACGATCCAAAAAGTGTTTCATATTGGGAAATGTAGGCTGGTCATTCACTTTCAAACTAGCTAGTGACTACTCTAGCTCGTCGTCAGGCAGGTGAAGGCCAGTGACTGACCACTTGCCAAAATTGCCCGTATATGTTTCGGGTCGGTCGGTGACTGTATTTTTTTGTTGGTTACTGTATTTTTCCTGGGTGAATTACTGTATAACAATTTTTCAGAAATCTAACCGTCCACTAGTTCCATTTTCTCCCTATGCATACATGATACCAGTGAGTACGGTTGTAACGATTTTCTAACGAGAAACTAGCAATTTTTGCATGAAATCCGGTTCGGTTTTGGTTTCTAACCTGTAGCGTTTAATAACTCGCTAATTTTTCCTGAATTTCACCAGCTAACTTTATTTTATCAGAGTGGAACGTATCCTCCGGCGTATCAATATCCGAATCAAAATTCGGCAACCATAGAGAAAAAACAGTTCGACAACCAAGGCTACCATCCCGATTACTCAAGTGGACAGCAAAGAAAACTTCAAAGACAGTAAACGCAAATTTTCGCTGCAATTTATGAGCAAAATTTGTATCTTATTTTGTTTTCAGCGAAAGCAAGCAGGAATCCGAATTGTCTCATAACACGGCAGCCAACGGCGGCGGCGGCGGCCAAAGCGAAACGACCACCTACGGCGATTGGTACCACAAGGTCAACGCTGGCCAACAGCAGCAGCAACATCATCAGCAGGCTGTTCCGCCTCCTGCAGGAATGCCCAGCAGCCGGAAACGACAAGGAGTTCCGAATCCCGCGGATGCACCTCAGAATTATTACGGACCCGACCCCCGGATGGCGTTCACCCAACCGGGAGCTGAACCCTACAGTGTCCTGCCTGCTCCCTATGTCCAGTATCCGAACGACCCCTACAGTTACTACACGTTAAATGGTAACAGTAGAGTATTGCCCCGGGGCGGTTACTATGCTCCGTATTAACTGAAACGGTACCAAAAATGAATCTTCGTGGTTAGTTTTTTGTTTTTTTTCTTTGTATTGTGGTGCTGCTATTTTATGGGCGATGGTGGTATTGCTGTAGCTCTCATTCAGTGACCAACCAGTGGTCTATAGTGGTTGCTACAGCGTACTGTCAGCGCTAGTATTTGACTGTCTATGCCAATTTTGTTTTTGTATTTTACGTTCTGTATTTTTGCCATTATTGGTCGTCCGCAGCAGAATTATTGGTGATATTTTGTTATGAATAAGTGTCGTTTTTGGGTTCACCATTTTTTCGGATTCGACAGTAATATATCTGGGAGAAAAGTTTTCGATTTTAATTTATATTTTCATATTTATCAAACTATTCAATTATACTGTTTTGCCACTTGCCAAACTTTCATAATGTCTTTCTTCTGAGTGAACCTCTATTCGTTTGTACATGAGCTGTACTGTATTACAAAAGTTATCAAAAACTAACTGGTTATTTAGGGATTTGGGCGATTTTTTGTTTTTTCCCCAAGCATTTTTGTTTCCTCAAAAAATTTGTTGTTCATACTATGCCATAGATTGTATTTTAACATTTTTTTCTTGTAAATAATTTTGCTCAAATACTAAAAAAATTTTGTTTTTCCTGTTCAATCCACTGGTGAAAATAGAGTTATTTATTATTTACCACAATCTACAATCATTCATCATTCAAAAACTAAGAAACATAAATAAAAAAGTAAAAATTATCATGAAACTGAAAATGGTTAGGAATTGTTTATAGAAGGCTCGATTTGGTATCTAATTTTAAATAATGTTTGCAATAGAGTCGATTGATTTGCTCCAAAAATACAAACACGAGCACTGTATGAGGACCAAGTCGAAGGAAATAAGGCGTGAAACCTTTCCACAAACTGAACACACCTTCGCTCCTCATCACTTTTAACCAAACGTCCTAAAACAAAAATCTTGTCTAAAAACTTGTTTTTCTGTCCAAAACATAGTTCCATTGAAACATAAAAAAATAAGAATCAGTTTTTTTTCTAACTATACCAAATATAGACGGTTGATGTAATGGTTTAGTCGAGTTATTTTTACACCAAGACAAAAAAGTTTTTGTTATCACTGATAAACAACCTGTAAACCAGTTAAGTTTGTAGAAACAAACAAACTTGTGACGAAATTGCTTTTTACAAACCAGTGAAATAAACACTTGATGATAAGTATAAAAATATTTTACCATTGCATTTTTGTACTCTGGTTTGCCATCGATTACACGCATATTTTGTATTCTGAATTCAAAAGTCGTCGATTTGCACAGCGCTATATCTTGGACAGTGAACAAAATCGTACCTGGTTTTTGCTATATCCACTGGCATGCTGGCCACAGTAGTCGCAAATCCACTGACCATACTCGCGCAGAAATGGCAGAATATATTATCGTTGAGCAAATTGTATTCGAGAAACATTTGTTTGGCTTGTGAATAAGTTGCAAGTTGAGCAGCGTTAACAACCATGGCTCGAAGAACAGTGGGAAAACAGCCCTAAAAAACAAAAATCCAGTTGTAGCCAGTTTAAATGCAGAACTTGCAGGTGACTTACTCTCCACAAAGTCATAACGCCTTCGTCTGCTGCAATACGATAAATTGCTTGAAAGGCATTTTTATAGTTTCTTTTTTGGTCAGCAGGAAGCCTGCAACAGGCAAAAATCATTACTTAAACTTGGTTGATTTCCACGACACATTACTTTCCATCCAGCGTCATTCGAATTAGACTGATTTCAGCAGGAGTTCCAATGAAGGCTGCGGCACCCCCGGCCACTAGACCGATACCAGCTTTAATTGCGAAATTAGGCTTTCTGCTATCTCTGCAAAAATCCTGCGCATTTCATGCAGAAATTAATAACGATTCCAAATTTGGTTACTTAGAAAAATATTCCAACATCCAAGTGTATAAACCAAGCCTGGCTGTCGTATAAGTTGCTTGCCTCAAGGCACCAGCTGACAGCCTGCAAAAATGGTCGCTAGCAGGTGAGCAGGATATAGCAGGGCTGCAAAATCCGTTACCCGTTGTACAATCCGAGCGGTCCTTCGGTTTTAATAATTCCTTTGATTGCATCGAATGTATTTTTGTATAATTTAGCCTTTCCGCCTTCGCCGCTCATTTGCATTCGATTTTTGACCAAATCCAACGGTTGAGTGAACATAACAGCGCATACTCTGCACGAAAAGTTGCATTTTTTAGAATCATCAAATTTAGATAGTGAAATTGACTCACCCAGCCGTTCCACCGAATGCAAATTTCAAATATTTCGGTACTAGAGCATCCGGTTGAATTTGAGACATTTTTTATGCAGCGATTAGCAAGCAAGCAAGCAAATGCGAGTCGTCGATAGTTGAAATTCTATAACATTCGAAACGAGCACGTTTTGCAAAATTTTACTACCGGTAAATAGATAAAAATTTGTGCAAATATTGCATAAATTCTTCATCGTCGCCGATACTTATGGTGCACGAATGTGGGACTCTTGCCAGACAAACAAGTCCATGTGGCAACGACGACGAATGAAAACGTAGATAAACATTCTGTCATTGAAAATATTTATGATAGTGATTTATAATACTGTCCGATTGCAAGAATGGTATACATTCGATGACGTACGAGCACCGGCGACGGCGCGGCTTTATAGTTTACTTTTGTATTTTTGCTCGATTTGAAACAAAATCAGCTTCGGAATGGGTAAAATAACGTTACAATCAAGATTTCGGTTTGAGTTTGATCGACAGGGGTTCGAAAGCGCACGATTGCGCAACAAAAAACTAATACAACATATTGTGGGTGTTTTTTTGAAAAATGTTTCTCGAAGTTTGGATTCTTCATTGAAACTACTGCGTTGCGCTTTCGGGCAACTATCTTTAATCAATTTTTTCCATCGTCTGGATAAACAAGAATCCTCGGGGCTAGCTATTTTTCGAAACGTGATGCTCGCTTATCGATTGTAAGATGAAAAGACGCGCAAAAGCTACTAGCCGAGCAATTATTTTGTTTTTGAAACGTCAAATTGAGCTAAACTTTACTCTTTACTATAAAAGCACGTGGTTCCTCGTTGCTCAATCGCACAGACACTTTGCGTTAGTGAAATACTTCTTTCTAGTAAAAACTGGAAATTTGCAGTTTTCTTGTGGCACCGAATTCATGGACTTTGCACTATGATGGATAAAAAGTTATTTTCGATTGTCTGAAATCAACATGGAGATATTTCATCAAAATACTCGAACTCGGTGACGAAATATATAAAAAAAGTTTCGTGCCACATTAATCATTGCATGAAACCGTGACATTTCTCGTTAAAAACCTTCCTCACTGAAACCAACAACTTTTTTGTTTTCGCTGTGTGAAATACAGCGTAAATCCGCGTTCACTAATTGGAATGTGCTGGAAATGAATTTCTTTTATTATTAATTTATTCCGCAGCCAAGCACGTCAGTATGTAACGTAAATTAATAAAAAGCATGCAGAAAAAAAAGAAGTTTTTCATGTTTCATGATTTCATGATTAAATAACGCAAATTAGACCCTTTGCATCGTTCGATTTTCATATCTAAGGGGGTTCTCCGGCCTGCTGAATCTTTTTATGTACGAGAAGCCATACGAAAAAAACGTCTTATTATTAAAAAAGATTCGAAAGTAACCCTCCAATAATTACTCTCAATTCTAGCTAGCTGTCGATGTAACATCTCGGTCTTCTTCTTACTTCAGTAGTCAGTCACAAAATTTGAAAGCAGGACGATGTCTTCGGATGCAGCTGGAGATAAACAAATGAAAAAGTCGGAAGGAAATTCGGAAGGTATGAAAATTTCACCGTTACTGTTCTGGCGCGTACAGAAATTATTGAAAAATTATCTTATTAGGTGTTGGGAATCAGAAGAAGTCTCAAAAACGTTTAAAACCAGTCCAAGTATGCGATAAAGTCAATTGAGATTGATAAGTCGTTGACTAGCTCGTTGGGCTGTTTTCGGGGACACTATTTTTGTGTTTTTCAGAGTAAAAGCATTGACATCGACATGAACGATCCCAAACAACATCAGGCAGCCAAAAAGATTCAAGGTGCTTACAGAAAACACAGCGCTGCTGTGAAGAAGTAAACGTTCTCGTTCATCTTTGTGATTTTGCATTTTTAGCAAATTCACATTGTTTTTGTTTGTTTGTTATGTTGCAATTTTCGGCTGTATTGATCACTGATTTATTCAAAAATTTGACGTTTTATTCTGCCAAAAATTAGGCTGTATTCGATTTTATACTTCCTATTTGTGTATTCGATCACCATGGATAATAAATTCGATGCTTTGATTATTACATTTTCATATTCATGAATCTTCAAATTATTTTGTTAATAAATGAGAAAAGCAAAAAACGTTGCTTGCTTTGATATTGGAAAGAGTAGCTGGTGAATAACAATGGAAATTTAGAAATGGATCATGTTAGAATTCAAAACAACTTCGATAAACAACCATTATCATACTGTACATGTTCAAGTGCTAAGTTTGAACTGAATCTTGATAAAAACACGAACGACAATGAGAAATTTGTAAAAAATCCGATGAATCATTCAGGACAGAAATTTTTTTTCATTCATGAAATGAGACCGCAAACATTTCAATAACAATTTACAGACGATTAGTCACTCGTTTGAAAATATACTTTCTTTATCAGCGGTCGATGTCTAAAGGTGCATTAAATTGGACCATGTTGCAATAGGCTTACAAAAAAATCAACAATGTGGTGGCGCCAATTAATTGTGGGTGAACTGTGATAAAAATATATTTAAGTAATAGTTATTGTTCTGAAGTCAGTGATTAACTAAACTCGCTTTGTAGCAGGCAGCCATGGTCACAATTCTTTTTGTTTTTTTCTTTGCAGTTAATACAGTAGTAAGATTGATATTGAAGCATAAAATTCAACAGTTTTTTATTCTTTCTAGTTTAGGATGCTAAAGGAAATTGTAATTGCAAAAATCATACTGAAATCAAATGTGGAACGAATGCATCGGCCGTTGATATGTGCTTTTCATGCGATTCAACACAGACAGACTGTATGGGTGCAACATCGGCTTCTTTTCATTACCCTTCGACTTGCGCTGAAGCAAATGTGACTACTTGCTGTCCCGACATTACGACAATCTATGTAGACAGCGAAATATTGTGCTCGTGTTACTGTCCACTCCAAGTATCCTACGGTATACAAGTGCTGAACTCGACACCTCAATTTGAATGCAACTGGTAAGTCAATACAAGTCTCAAGGTGGAGAATTGCAACTCGATTTACTTGGCTAGTTTTTTTTTATTTCAGCGGGGGAACTGTTCCAACCGCCAAAACAACTATGGTTACAACGTTACTCAGTAAGTTGTAGATTTATAATTTTCTTTGCTTCACATTATGTTTTTGGACAAGTCTGGTTTTATTCGCAGCGGCTGAATCGATTCTGACAAATCAAAAGAGCAAGTAAAGAAAATTATTTTAATTTAATTCAAATGAAGGTCCTAATATCTTTTTAGCAATACACCGATGATCATTGGTGCGACGTTTGGAGTTATTGTTCCAGCCGGGGTTTTTGTTGCGATTATAGTTGGATGTGTGAAATACAAAAACAGATCGGCTGTAAAGATACCTAGAACACCTTTCGACGAAGCTGATTATGCAGACGGAACTGAAATCAGCCAAATTAGCGATGAAATGGGACACCGATCGTCAGCTGAAACGGGACACAGACCGTCAGACAATGATCTCATAGACGTACAATCCATTTTCTCGATTGGTGAAATTACATCGGAACAAAATCGCACAGTCATGAATGGTTCAGCGACTTCGGCGAGTGGCTACTATGGCTATTCTCATCCAACATTTGAACGTCCTTTGTAATAGATTTTTATTTTGTATAAAAAAGTTTAGATATTGCGCTAAATTGATGTTGAATAAACAAATTACTTACTCATAAGATAAGCGCAAATCTTAATCAACAAAAGGCTATAAGTTAGTGATTGCATCATTTGCGACGCGTTCTTCGATAATATCAATGAAATGAATGCGTTCAAATGTTTGTTAAAATTTAAATTTAATCATACGCAAGCCATTAATCAATTTTGTTCGATTTTAACAAAGCCAATCAATCAACTTTCTGATAAGTAAGCGAGTCAATGATTTTAGATACACACTCGGAAAGCAGTCTGCTACAAAAAGTTCAAGGCGCCCTTTGAACAGCAGAGGTTCCAAAAACAGCCAGCAGCGCTTCAAGTTGATTTTACAGGCTGCGAAATTAGAAAGCAGATTGTGCGCTTTGTTTTTGCATGATCTTTCCTTTTTTTTAAGATTAAAACCGCTGCCTGTTATTTTACCAAGATCAGCGAAGTACATTATCGTAAGACATTGTTTCAAATTGGTGACCGCTGATGAAAATTGGAATAAATTAAATGAATACAAACATTTCAAACCTCACGACACTCCACTCTCAAAAACTGGAAGAGTACAAGCTGAAATTCTATGCGAGCTCATGAAAAATCAAAAAATCAATCGAATTATTTGCTCGCCATATCGGCGATGCATCGAAACAGTTTTACCAATTGCAGGACGATTTCAATTGAAAATTTGCATTGAACCCGGATTTAGCGAAACGACTAAAAGCTCGGAACACATCGGTGGCTTCGAAACTAACGAAACTTTGAAAGAAGATTACGGCGCTGAATTTATCGATAACTCGTACGAACCGTTGGTCAAACGAGCAGATTTGCGAAAGGTAGAAAACAAATTGAATTCCATTGAAAGAGCGACGAAAACAATGGATAAATTATTACAAAAAGACGAAAATGGTGATATATTAATTTGCACGCATTCAACGCCCTGCGGCGCCATAATGCGAAAATTATGCAATGAATCTGTCTATTTTCGATTTGGTTCTGTTAGTTTTGTTTACGAAACTGTTCCTAAAACCGTTTCGTATTCTTTACTGAATACTTTAGAAGATTGATTTACAATAGTAAAGTTTTTATTAAATACTTTTGATTTTATCAGCAACGGTAACAAAAGCATTCACAACAAAAAAGCAACAAAAATCAAATACTGTGCGAATTCAAAATCCAGTGGCTGCAAAATAATTACCGCCGCTGTTTGTGTCGGGTGACGTCGGATTTGAGGATGAGTAACCATCGGTGCTTGCGTATTGAAATTCGTTGCTGTTCTCGTAATCACTGATATCCAAAGCGACTTCGCAACTTTCTCTTACAACTCTCTCGGAATCGTTCAAGTGTTCTTGTAAAATTTTTTGGCAAGTGTAAGTGCCGATTGCGCCCAGGGTTTCGGCGCATTCGTGACGGACCATGCAATTTTCGGTTTTCAGTTGCAGCCTTTCGATCAACGCCCTTACGGACAACGCCGATTTCATTTGACCCAAGACGAACGCGATTTCGTGTCGGAACAGTGCGCTATCCTCGCATCGCAAGCCTTCAAACGAGCAAGGAAATCAAACTAGCAAATAAACATCGGATACTCCAGCAAAAGCCTTAATACCTTCAGCCAAAGCTAAAACAGCTTCGTCGGTGTTGATGTTACGAAGCCTGAACATCGCTCGATATCGATCCCAAAGCGAGTTTTCCGGATTGATCAGAAATGCTTTCAATTCGTCAACGGAACGCGCTTGACCAGACGGTGGTGCAGGATCTGTCAAGAAAACGACAGCATAGTTGCTTCACAATACAAAAAAATTGAAAGCCAAATGATATTTCTGTGAAATGGCTGCTGATAAACGAATTCAGTGTCACTTCAATTGACTAGCTATTCGACTGATCGCCAGTTGCCAGGGACCGTCTCGTACCTATTGTATTGTAAGGGTTCTTCTCCCAATCGCCAATCAGATTATCTTGCGTTGCTAGCCACTGTATGCGCTTTATTGCAAGTTGGCACGTCTCTGCGACCTTAACTCAAACGAGGGTGCCAAAAAGATATTAAAAACTAAAAACGTGTCGTCTACTCGCCACTACCTCTGGCGATGGGTCATCGACGTATTTCTCGAGCGTTTCCAAAACTTCCGGCGATCCGATGGCGCCTAACGCTTCGCCGGCTTCGTGCCTAACCATCGGCTCTTGATTCTGATCGTTTAGAACTTTCTTCAAACATGCCACGGCTCGTTTATCCTTCATTTGTCCGAGGCAATATGCCAATTCGTGTTTCAGCAGCGCCGACGAATCCGTGAACGCTTTTTCGATGCATTCCACGGCTTCTTCGCCGCCGGCGTATTTCAAACCGAACAAAGCTCGAAAACGTTTTTTCAACGGCACATTTTCGTCGCACAGAACTTCTCCTAGCTTGGAAAGCGAAGATTTTTCAAGAGAACACATTTTAAAGCGAAACTAGTCGTGAATTGTTTTGATTTTTCACTGTCCCGACAGAAAACGTGCGTCCCGAAGTAATTTAGGTTTGGGACGCTTGACGAGGCGTTTTGCGAAAGAGGCTACAGTAACGCAAGCAATCAAACGATATTCATTTTTAAAGAAAAAAAGAAGGTTCGTTGCGATTAATTTTAATCGTTTTTTGTGTCCGGTGTAACCGGTTTCCAGCAATTTCCTTAATTTTCAATGAAATCACTCTCAACTTCATTCTAAACGACTCTTTTTAATTAAAAAATCTAAATTCTGACAAAACAAAAAATCGCAAATCAACATTTTTACACCACGAGCGAGACGAAAAATGAAACGGAATTATTGTTATAAACGAGCAAATACAAAAAAAGCAAAAATTCCGACTTCATCTTAACGTGCAAAAAACAAATCCGAGATGAAGAAGCTTAATCAGTATTACATCTTGATTCGGATAATTCGATGACCTCCTTGGCAAAATTCATAACCGGATCTAGTAAATCGCATTGCACGAACAGCGGACTATTTGAATCCAATAATTCCATTTCGCTCAAAACTTTCAACAGGCTTTCGGCTTTGTGTCGCCGTTCGAGATCCGTTTGCAAAATCGACGCCGGATCGTTCAATAAAGTTATCAAGATGCCTTTCAATTGAGTCACGTCGGTGTTCGCCGATAATTGAGCAACTTTGTCCGGCGCATACGACGGCGACGATGGACAGCGGCCGACGCCGGAAATATGTTCATCCGCCGTCGTCGCCGTCGCTTCGGCGACCATCGACGACGGATGACTGAGCCCACGAAAAATTTCCAACAAAACCGCTTGCATAGCCGATTCGTCTTGCGCAATATCGTCGACCATCTGCAACAGTTTCGCGGTGGTCGTCCGATCGTGATCATCGTCGACGGCGACGATGTGCCCGGACGATCTCGTCGGCGCCTGCTCGGCGGCGGCGAAGAACTCGGTTTGACGCGGTAAATTCTTGATCGTCGATGTCGGCGGCGGCTGCGCGTATTCTTCATCGTCCATCGCCTCGTCGCCGTCGGCCGACGCCATTAAATACGCTTGAGCGTCGTTCATAGTTAAATTTCCTTTATTATAACACGCCGACGACGACGTCGTCGTCGTCGAAAAACCTTTCAATAGTTCCGGATTAATCATCGAAAGAAGTTTTTGCTTATCGAACATCGAAAAATCCATATTCGTATTATTTCTCGACGGTGACGGCGTTGGATCGGCGACGTTCGTCGTTGGCGGCAACGACGTTAACAGCGGCGTGCGAAGAAGACTCGGTTTTTTCGCTTGCGACGTCAAAAGTGACAACAAGTCAGGCGTTTCCATGATACTAGACTTTTTCGTCGTCGCCGATGACGACGACGACGAACCTCGGGTCAAGAAAGACATCAAATCCGGCGTGTCCGTGATGAGCACTCGGTGTCGACTTTCGACGGCAGGCGACGCCGTCGGCAGAGGCAATAGGCCGAGGGGCGGCGTTCTCGGACCGCGGGGCAGCGGTAACAGCGGATCGCGGACGCTAGCCGGCGGCGAATGTCGACCGACGCTCATCGGCGCCGTGGTCAGCAGCGGCGGTTTCAACAACGCTTTCCGTTGTTGACTGGCAGCGAATGAGTCGAGCAAAAATTTCGTCCTCGCCGCTATGTCGTCGCTGGACATCGACGTCGTCGCCGGCTGAGCTGGATTAAAATTTTTCGTACCGTCCCAAATATATTCCGACGGACCTTCGCCGAGCAGCGGCGCGTTGCGCGTCAACGTTTTGACGCTGTCGAATACGGTCGGCAACGACGGCCCGGCGGGCGGCGTATTTTTCCGCGAATAATTATAATGCGACGACGAAGACGATTTGGATTCGTGTTTACTTCGATGCGACGAGTCGCTGCTGAGCAACGGCGTTCGACTTGAGTTAACGTGTTCTAAACACAAAAAAGATAGGAGTAGCTATTAGTCTACCAGGGTGATCAAAGCAACTAAAGCGCCAATGGAATTTCCTTTCAACTATAGTCGCTTTGAATTTCAACTGTAGCTTCATTGGCAAATCACTTGAAAACTATACACTCATGTGCATAGAAAAGTCATAATTGCACCAATATTAATGAAGTTTTTCTCAAAAACTGCAAGACATAGCCAGCTGAAATTTTGCAGAGATACTGCTGTATTAGTTGACAACATGTACAACAAAAATCAGCTGAATCGGATAGTTGCTGGCAGTACACAAGCAGAAAATGTACGGTGACTGTATGACTTTTCTATGCACATGAGTGTAGTTGCGTTGGCAGTGACATAAGAACTATAGTTGAACAGACGAGTCGTTGATTTACTAACTGTAGCGCATTTTAAAAACAAATTTCATTCACTGGCTATCTATGTTCATCGACAAACCTGATCGCGATCTACTGGATTCGAATCCGCCGTTGAATTCGCTATTTGTAACGCTCGAACGACCGCCGCCGCTCGACACCGATCCGCAAGGACTCAACGGCGTCGTCGACGAATACGAATTATTATTGTATTTCGGCGTGGCGTTACTATTGTATTTTGACGTGGGCATCGTCGGCGGCGTCGACATTTTCAACACGCTGACGATTTCTTTAGCGAAATTTGCGATTTCGTCGCGCCGAGCGACGTCCTTTTCGAACGTACGTCGGCGTTCTTCGACATTTCGTCGCTGGTCGTTCTGATTCGAGCCAGTTTTCGATTTCGCCGTCGTCGCTTCGGCGCCGCGACGTTTAAACTGACTCGTTGAGGCGTTGAATTTTTTCGTTTCATCCAGAATTTTATCCAACGGACTAACGTAGTCGGCAGACGATTTTTCCGCGGCGGGGACGACGAGCGTCGGCGTCGACCGGCACATTTGTTTTTGTTTCGGATCTATCTTTTTAATTTTGAATTTCGCGAGAAAATTCGCCGCCGCCCCCGATGGTAGTCCCGCAGTGGTCGTCGTCGCGGCGGCGGCGGTTGTAGACGGCGTTGGCTCGGGCGGCGGCGACGACGACATACCCAAACCTGGTATGCAATTAACGTCAGTAGTCGACGATGACGACGACGGTTCGTCGACTGCGATCGGCAGCGACGTCGTCGATTCGATGACTACAGCCGACAACTTGTTTTCAGTTTTCATCGATTCCCAAAAATCCTTCGATGTTTTTTCGTCACTGGCCGCTTGCATTTTCGCCGCTAAATTTACAACTTTCGGCTGCGAATAATTGTTACCGAACGTTTTATCGACCGGTTTCGTCGGTCGATCGACTGATTTCGTCGTCGACTCGACGGCTTTCGGCGTCTTTTCTTTCTCCACAACGATCGAAGTTTTTTTCGAATCGCTGGACGCCGAAAAAACCGTTTTATTTGTATCGGCCGTTTTGACAACGGGCATTTTAGTTTTCTTTACAATGTCTCGTTTATGTCCTTCCAATTTTTGCCAGAATAATTTATCTTCGACGATGACCGACGCCGAAGCGTTGGATTTTTTCGTTTCTTTTTTCTTCGCATCAGCGTCCAATTTTTTCGCCGAATCGAAGTCGTGGCGTTTCGAATCAGCGTCTAATTTTTTCGATTCTTCGTTAATTTTCGTTTCAACTTTTATTTTCTTATCGTCGGTCAGCGGCGGCGGTGTGTCGACGGTGCGCCTATTCAAAGACGCCGCGTATAGTTCGTCGCTCGTCATCGACGGTCGAATTTGATGTTCCGGTGTATGAAACGTTTCTGACACCGATGCGGATGTCGTCGGAGCCGAAGAACAGCCGTATTTTATCAAAAGTTGTTGCGAAATTTGCTCCAAGAGGACCGATGGTTGATCGACGATGTATTGTTTGAATTCTTTTTTCCGCATTATTTTCTTTTCTAATCGAGTAAATTCGCGTCGTTCGACTTTCTTTTCGGATTTATTCTTTTTCTTCGTCGACCTTGTCGCAACGACATCGCTCGCTAATGGAACGTCGTCGTTACGATCATTCGTTTCGCGAATGTCTTTCAGCGACTGATCGAGCAAATCGAAAACAGATTTTAAGTCTATTCTTTCGTCGGACTCGTGTGACGCCGGATAATCGACGTTGATTTTCGTTCCGACGTCGTCGCCCGAAGAAATTGGTAAATCGGCGTCGGCAGTTATTGAAGTTTCCTCCATCGCTGGAAATTCAGTATCCACACAATCGCTCGCTGTAATCGCGATTTCTGTCGTCGGAATTTGTTTTGTCGTCGATATATGAGCGATTTCCGCGACTGAAACCGAACTATCCATCGCTGTAATCGCAACGTCGGCAACTGCAGTAGGATTTTCATTCGCCATTTTCTCTGCCGTGGCTACACTATCAGTCGCTGTAAACGCGATTTCCGTCGCTGCGATCGAATCAACGAAATCATTCGGCGTCGACGAGCGATTTTCCGACGCTGAGTTCGAATCGTTTTCAGCAAGTTTAGAAATTTCGTCGAACGTCGCCAGCGTCTCGTCCATTTTCTGTCCTCCGAAATCTTAAACAAACAACAAATTTTTTGTTGTTGAAATTGATCGCAAAAAAAGACAAAAATTCATTTGATTTTCTTACTTATGGCCGGTTTTTCGCCAGAATCAACTTTTTGCTCGTTACATTCGTCGATGGGACCGTTCTGCGTCGACGTGTCGTTGATATCGGTGCCGAAAATCTCATCGACGATTGTGAATTCGACGTTGTCGTCGTCTTTAAAAAAATCCAAATCCGACGCGTCCAAATTCATTTGTAAATTCAAATTAACGTCGTCGGTGATGATTTTATCCGACGAATGGTCGATGGCTGGCGTAACGACGACGTCGCCATCGGTAAGGATTACATTTTTATTGTCGTTGTCGTCGTCGTCGAAATGTTTCGGCGACGAATCGTACCATTGCGGCGTTTTTACACGTTCGACGTCCAACGATAGTTTAGCCGATGCTTCGTCGAATATCTGACAAAAAAAACTACGTTTCAAGAAACAACTCGATGGGAACGAGAAGCAAGCTGGTTTTATGTTTCTACAGCGAAGCTTAAAGGTCAAAATCATCAACGTTAAAGGTCATTTTGCGTTTTGACGTAACTCTCTACATAGTAGCTTACGGCATAAACTGCATATGTATTTACGTAACTATAGTTGCTTGAACTATAGTCGTTTATGAAAAATAGTTGCTTGAGAAACTATAGTTGCTAAGAAACTATGCCGCTTATAAACTATAGTTCCTAAGAACTATTGCCTCTTCGAACTATAGTCCCCTACGAACTATAGTCTTGATATAACTATATGCGCTAATGAACTATAGCTTGCGCAACTGCAATTCATTATGACGTCACGGTACACAATTACCTTGCTTTCTTTTGGCAAATCACAATTGATAGGCTCTTGATTAGCAGGAGTTTGGCTTCTGATTTCTCTATCGGATGATTTCGATCTGAAAAAAAACAAAAAAATATTCGCTAGTTGATCGATGGACGACGAAAAACAAATTTCACCTTCGTTTTCTTTGGGGCGAACGCGAACGACGCCGTCGATGGTCATCGGCCGTCGGCGATCGTTTGAATCGAATTTTCACTCGTTTATGATCGGGACTGCTCGATTTTTTGCTTCTTTTACGTCTATGCGTGTGCGACGGCGATCGACTTCGCGAATGGCGTCGTTGCGACGACGACGACGACGGAACGCCGCCAAAGGACCAAGAAGCCGAATTTAACTTGGGAAACAATCCGTTCGACGACGTTTGATAATTTGCTCTGTTATTCGAACGATTCGGCGAATTTCGTCCGATGTCGAAAGCGTGCGAGCCGAGTAACGGGTTTCGGTTATTGAGCAAAGGATTTTGAACGTTTCGATTCATGTCGTTCAAACACCGCTTATTTTGCTAGCGTCTGCAAAAACGGTAAAAAATATGCTTCAAAATGCTTGAAAGCGAGCAAAATTACTTTTCTTGAGGGAAAACAAACATTTGAAGGCAAAAAACGGAAATTTCAAGAAAAAGCATTTTAATTTTAGCTGTTTTTCGTTATTTTCGTTTTTTAGGCAAGAAACCAGCTGAAGCATTACCATAACTTAATTGCCGTAAGGTTTAATGTACTTGAGTTTCATTAACGAGTTATCTTGGTACTGTACGATTTCAAAGGCAATGCGATTTTTCTCTTTTATGTCAAAAACTATTAGTACAAATCGATATGAATTACATTTTTATTTAACTTAAAAATAAAACAAAATTATTGCTTGCAAAACAAATCTGCACGCTAAATTGCGAAATATGCCTGATGCTTTGTGAGTTTAAATTATAAGATAAAACGAAGCAAAATTAAAGGCCAAGAATTGTTGAAAAAAAATTCAGTCACAATCAACATTTAGTCCTGAACATTGTTTTATTTATATGAACATCCCGGATAAAAAATACCATCTATCCAGTATGGATGGCAATCTGGTGGCATGGATTCTTCATCCTCTTTAGAATTTTGCTGTAATCCTATAAATCCAAGATCTGCTCCAGATAGCTCAACGCTGTCATTATTTTCGCTGCGCCGAAATCTTCTTAATAAATCGTGTAAAATCGGCTGAAAGTGAGTTCGAAACAATGAATTTTATAAACAATACAGTTTAAAAAAAGCAATATAAAACCTGATTTTGATTTTGAACTTTAAGAACAAACGTTTTTACTGCCAATGCAAGTGCGAAAAGTAAAACAAGTTGAAGTTTCGACATCATAATAGCGGAATGAAGGCAACGTCAAGTTTGAAAAGTAAAATATTTTTTTTATTTCTACAACTTTTTAACAGAGAACACAAGACATCAATTATCCAGTTTTTTTCTGCATGCCGTCTGAGGTTCGTTGTACGTAGCAATATTAAATTAAGTATCATTTAAAAAATATGAAGCAGTTTGTTTGAACAAATCCAGATGGCTCCAGACAAATCTGGAAAACTTGGCGAAGGCACATAAACTTGCAGACGAAATCCTACTTACCAGCAAATTTAAATATAAGGTGGGCAACAATGCCAAGCATTCTATGCATTTTTTGTTGTGTACCAGTTCGCTTTCTTTCATCTTTTACTGACATTTTAGAATAGATTTTCAAGTTATCAAAAGAGCAGCTCAAAATGAATATACTCTGAATTTACAAATAAAAAAAATGGTCGTTAAAAGTAGAATAACATTAACTGGAACATTTTCTACTCTTTGCTTTAATTAGTTTTCTCGACAAGATTTCGACCACATTAAGCGTCTTCGTTCCACCATCGTTGAGCGCTCGGATATATTTTCTGTTTCAACGGCTTCTGCCACAACATTCGACAAAGTCTGCAAAAACCCCACGGCCGTTCTCGAATATCGTGCGCTTGACCATCCAAATAAATCGCTTCGTACTCTAGCTTCCATTTCAAATATTTTAAATACAATTCGTTGTTTCCATCGACTTTCAGTAAAAATTCAGCAATTTCTTCGGCTGATCAAAAATCGTCGGCCGGTATGAATGAATCCAGCGGCATGAGGGTTCGATCGCTACTCGCTTCAGTATGACGACGACGACGTTCAACATCATCTGCTCCCAAAACATTTCCGTCCTTGCACATGTTGTTTTCGAAGGAGAAATAAAATTTATGCTCTCTTTCCAACATTTCGTTACAATTTTTTCCTTTCAGACACTAACATACTGCAGGCATGTATTTTTGTAATTCTTCAATAACGTGGAATTAAAATAAGCGAACATGCATTTTCTGCACTGACCAGTGGCTTGTCGCTGGATGGAGTAACCATAAGGTCTTGGGGCATCGGCATCCCTGCGATAACCCCATTGTTAAAGTGTCGAAATCTTGATAAGGCGCATTGGCGCTGGATGTTCAAGCAGCCGAGCGCGTCCAGACAAAAATTTAATGAACGTAGGGTGTGTAAAGTGAATTAACTGAAATACAAACTGTTGCGACTTTTTTCTTGCTAATAAACAGAAATCTACAAACATCTTCCTGAGGACAGTACAAAAACTGTATAAGTTTTATACGGATATGTCCCCAATCGAAAACCAAACCTGCATAAAGTTTAATATTTCTGGAAAATCGCAACTTTTGTTGAAAACATCTTTATCTGAAATGTACAAATACAAATCTAACTGTACAATTACAAACCGTTTTTATTTCTCACCCACATATTTGAAAATTAAAGCACTTTCAATGATATTTCTTAATGTCAACTCTAATAAGTTAGAGAAGAAGTATTTCGTGCGAAGAATATGATTATAAATTTGCACGTCCTCGATTCGTTCGAGCTGTTGAAGATTGTTTTTCGTACGTGTTCTTTATCATTTCTTGATGAGTTTTGTATCATTTTTCAAGAATATTCTTGTGTCTTTTCATAGTTTCCATGGTAAAAAAATGTTTTTGTTTCACGAAAAACCTTTACGTCATGTTGTTGGGTACGTTGAAAGTAAACTTGTTTTTGGTGAAAATCCATCTTTAATCCTCCGTGTCGACGATTCTTGTGCCATTATCTCGTCCGGTTTAATCTGGACGTGATACAGATCCGAATTTTTTCGGGCTGTTTTATGAAACTTGTTTCGTTGCTTGTTGTGGCATTGTGCGGTGCGAAATTTCGAAGATATCTTCGAATGCAACAAATTCGGATATTCGTCTCGAATAAGCGACTGGGGTTGCTGTGCTTTTGTTTCCTATTGTTTTTAAGCCTGATTAATATCAATTTAAATTATATAAAAATCATTGTATCGCCGATGAGATCGAAATTAAGTTCGATTCAGTTCAATTACGATTTCCCCGCTGCAACTACAACTACAGCTCAATCATTACAACTGTGCTCCGAATTGACAGGGAACTTGGGTAAGTCGGTGGCTGTAAGTGTAAGTCAATAAGTCACATGACCTTTGGCTACAGTTTTTTTGCGGAGAACGGCTGAAAGCTGATTACTGTGCTAAGAATGCTTGTATTGAGTTTTAGAAGGTCCACTCGATTCATCGCTGAGCCATTCCGAGTCTAGCGATTTGTTCGAAAGCCGTGAACAAAAACTAAAAACGATGCATAGCGATTTGGAAATCGGTGGATTATGGATTCCGAAAAATTGCATACCCGTTACTCGCGTCGCAATTGTTATTCCGTTTCGAGATCGCATGGCTCATTTGCTTACATTGTTGAACGTTTTATTACCAGTTTTAAAAAGGCAGCTAGTTCAGTTCCAAATATTCGTAATCGAACAGGTACGGATTACAGACAATGAGTAAACATATGCGGAAGAATCCATTTATAGCATAACTACAATACGTTAGATTGGCAACGACACTTACAACAAAGGTCGCTTGATGAACGCTGGCTATCAATTTATCAGGAGATTACCTGCGAATTACAAATGCTTTATTTTCCACGATGTCGATCTTGTGCCGGAAGATGATCGAAATCTGTACCGTTGTGGAATCATGCCGAAGCACATGAGCGTTGCCGTCAACACGTTTCAATACTTGTAGGTACAGTTTTGTGTCCATGGACAGTTAATGCATGCATGATTACTGTAACTACTAAAGCGTCTTATCGTGTCAAGATATTTTAATGTCTTGTGCGATTTTTTTGTTTTCTTACAGATTACCTTACGAAGGGCTTGTCGGTGGAGTACTGGCACTGACGGAGCAACATTTCGAAAAGTCGAATGGTTATTCAAATTCGTATTGGGGATGGGGTAATTGCCGAGTTTATTTTTGACGCGACCCCCATGAAAATCGTTTGAATTTTCAGGCGGAGAAGACGACGACTTTTACAAGAGATTAATAAATGAAAATTTCGTCATCGAACGACCGCCGTCTAAAGTCGGACGATTTCGAATGCTGCAGCACAAAAAAAGACCGCCGGAACCTAACAAGTATACTGTAGCGGCATACTGTATGGTTCCGGTTTGGCATTGCCGATGGCAAGTTAACTTTTTTGGTTTCAGTCTGAATATATTGTCCAATGTTCAGCAACTATATAAAAAAGATGGCTTACTGCAATTGGGAGAAACGAAATCGAGAATTACTTCCGTAGTTGCGAAACAGCTTTATACACACATATTCGTCGATGTAGGTGAAAAATTGGCTGTCGATGTTAACGAAAATCGCAGTAATGTTGAGTCCAATGAAACAGCAGTTGTTTATCCGACTCCTGGAGCTAATATTTGGTTGTTGTTGAAAAAATATTGAAAGTTCAAAGATTATTATATTTTATGAGACAACGAAATTCTTCGTTTTGTATTGAAAGATTTTTAATTAAATTTTTACGATTCATTCAGTAAGATAGAAATCGTGGAGCGATTTGGTGCAAATTTCACTTAAAGTTGCAACGTCGATCACCGAATGCAGCTGCAAAATCAATCTTGCAAAACAGACGCTGACATCACTCAAATTTTCACTTCTGAAAATTGTCACCCGTCTCCACTTCAATACAACATTAATCCCAAAGCGTCGTTGATGCCTCGCAACCTCGAGAAATCGTCTGTGGACACAAAGTTAAAGTTTGTCACTCGCTATCTGTTCATTACAATTCCCATCATTTTATTTGCATAAAATTCAAATGATTGGTTAATTAAATTTCTTCTCTTGAGCCATGCCATTTCGTTGTTCATTGCGACTGTTTCGTTTAAGAAAGCATCCGCAGCTGTTTTTAGCTGTTTTGTTATTTTGTGCAATATTTTTCGCAATTTTCAATATAAATCCAAAATTGTTCGCGAATCAAGCTTCGTTGGAGCAAAAATCGTTCAATGTTCTCGTGCATGCTACAATGAAGCCAACAGCTGAACGATCCACTTCAACTATTGCACAGTCTGCCTACCGAAAGATCAGCGATGAAGATTCGGCTGAAACTACATCGGCCGATTTCGAAGGCGATCCGCAAATCGTGTCGATTTTTTCGAATTTAATAAATCGTTTTCGCGACTACTAGCCAAACGTGAACAGGAAACACGAGTGACAAAATCTCACTACAACTATTTACCGGACACTCGACTAATTGGTCATTAGAGTGGACACGAGACGTTCGTTGAAATGTCACTGATCGGTCATGTACTTCGTTACTTCAAATACGCTGTATGTATATTGTATTTGTTGTAAAAAGTTGAAACGAAACTCGAGAAAAGAAAAACTATTGAAGCGAAAAAAACAGTTTTCAATGTACAGTCGGTTCGTTTTTCCGTCGTTAAAATTACTAAAAGCTTGTTTAAAAAGATTTTGTACACGACTCCAGCGTGAATATAGTTCTCACCTAATGAATACGAAACGGTCGTAAAATCTGCTTGCTGAGCGAAAGCCGCGCTAGGAACATAACAAAAAATGACTATAGCAGGTTTTGAGCGCTCGCAGTCGCCATTTTACGGCTATTTTTAAATTTTAAATTAACCTCAGCTTTTTTTAAGAAAAAGGTGTTTATGGAAGGCTTTAGTCGCTAATGCGCGTTGGATACAAGAGCGTTTGAAAATATCAACCGATTTTGGTTTCTTTCCGCGTTGTTGGCTGCCTTTTCGCGTTGTTGGCTGCCAAGCGCGTTACCGCTGCCGCGCAACACCTTGCTAACAAATACATATGTATATATATATATATCGTCCGTTTGCTCAATGTTGAAAGTTTTAGCTTGCTAACAAAGTTTACAGGCCTCATCATATATGTTCGGTCGTCGATATATAGGAGGCTGTAACGCGAAACGATAACAGCTTAATAGCTAGCTAGTTTGTAGCTAGTTTTACATGGCGCGACGGACGACATATAGTTAAGTGAATCATTATACATTATTGAACCACACCGACGACTTTCGACATGTCAAACGGCGTTAACTCGCTACAAATTTGGATCGTAACGAACGAACGACCAATTAATTAACTTGTGTCGCGATGCATTACGCAAGTTTAGATCGCTTTTATTCGCCACTTTACACTGCGTCGAAGTGCTGCGACGCTTCTTCACCTTTTGCTCGGAAGTCGTCGCAGCTGGTTGATTAATTTGCGCCGGCCGTTTTCGTTTCGTCATGCGCCGCTCGCGAACTTACGCTCATCGCCTGATGGTCGTTTTGTCGCTGTATTTATTTATCGTAGCTTTTGTAACGTACAAAAATAATTGGTCAACGTCGGCGCCGATATTAATCGAGTCCGAAAGCGTTGAATCGTCCAGCGCACCGATAAACGTTCAGCCGCCGGTCGTTCATCCGTTGCAATCCGAACTCGCGGAAATCGTCGACGACAGCGTCAGCGCTTATAGAATTCTAGGCGATAACGAAACGCTGCCGTTGAAATTGCCGCAGGGAATTTCGCCCGGATTCGAAGGAAGTCCGAAAATAATCGCCGTATGGTCGAGCAACGAGTTCGGCCAGCAGCATTTAGGCGGCTGTCCCGATTGGAACTGTCAATTAGTCGCTGGCAACAACGAAGCAGCGAATCGAAGTAGCGCAATTATTTTTTACGGCGGGGCCTATGGTTCGCCTCCACACAGAGACCCGTCGCAATATTACGTGTTTTTCACTCAAGAATCTCCGTTACATTCCAGCGCCAATGCACCTTATCAAGATTTCTACAATTTAACTTTGGGATATCGTCGGGACGCCGACGCGCCGTGTCCTTACGGTTACTCCATCCGGCGACTAAAGCCGCTGGCCGACGCAGAAAATGCGTTGGCATATTTTAATTCCACGTTAGCTCGAAAGAAGAAAGTTGCCGCTTGGTTCGTCAGTAATTGCGGAGCGCCCAGCGGTCGAAGCCAGCTGGTTAAGGAATTACAAAAATACATGACCGTGGACGTGTACGGCGCGTGCGGTACGTTACAGTGTCCGAAAGGCAAAGACTGTAACGAAATGTTGGAAAAAGAGTATAAATTTTATTTCGCCTTCGAAAATAGCATATGCAAAGATTATATGACGGAAAAATTTTGGGAACGGATGACTATGAACGTCGTCGTCGTCGTATTGAAACGAGCAGTGGTCGAACCCTACGTGCCGCCGGATTCATTCATAGCGGCCGACGATTTCGAATCGGTGAAAGAAATGGCGGAATTCTTACTGAAAGTCGACGGAGACGACGAATTGTATTTGAAATATTTGAAATGGAAGCTGAATTACGAAGCGATTTATTTGGATGGTCAAGCGCACGATATTCGAGAACGGCCGTGGGGTTTTTGCAGACTTTGTCGAATGTTGTGGCAGAAGCCGTTGAAACAGAAAATATATCCGAGCGCTCAACGATGGTGGAACGAAGACGCTAAATGCGACGGAAGTCTTGTCGACAAATTAATTAAAAGGGAAGCGAAGAGTGCCAGCTAATTCTATTCTATTTTTAATGATCATTTTAATTTATTGTTGTGCTTTCTTTCATAGTTACCCTTTGTGCCTCTCGATATCAAAATTCGATATCTCTTTGTTCATTTCGATGTGCTCGTTCTTGTTACCTTGGGTTACTTGTCAAGCGAATTTTGAAAACTAACTCATTTCAATGAAATTGCTGTTATTGCTGGTAAGTTACGCTTTTATGATTTGGTTTTTTGATTAAAAAAGATTTTATTCACTTTACTGAACAGCCCGTGAAAGATAAGGGCCATCTCGTCGGTTATTTTCTTATTTTCTGTATCAATCTTTAATTTCAAAATATGAGGAAAAAAAACATAAAAGTCATTTGAAAGTGGCACACAGCCTCTCACATCGTGCAAAAAACGGTAACAATCACCGCACGTTTTCATGCAATTATTCTTCGACCACGTTTCCTCACGGCACACGGCCAGCCCCGGGTCCATGCTGTTGCCCGACATACCCAAACCATTTTTTAACGCACCAACATGTATCTTTCTTGTCGACGCAGGTTCGCAAAGTTTCACTGCATTTGTAGAATTTGTTGATTTTCATGATGTCGGACCTGGTCATCTCATCGGGTTCGCCTGCCATAACGTTCATTCCCTTTCGTTTCGATACTATAGTTGGCTTCTGCGAATCTTTCGTCCATGCCCAAGCCCGTAGTGCATGATGCTTTGCATATCGTACGGCGTCACCAGACGAAAACGATCATCCGCCCAGGTTTTCTTGGTGAACTGGCTCGGTGAATCGCTGCGGACATTGTCCCATTTGATTTCAATGTACAAATCTCGATCTTCGCGACCTTGTTCGTGTTCAAATCCTAGCACATGGATGAGTTCATGCATTAGCGTGTGTTTGCTAACGCAAACGTCTTCATCTAACCGCATTCTAGAGTTTGAACACAAAATACACTGTTGACAATACGACCTGACATGACATGATACTTTTAATTGCAGCGTGCCACACTTATGCGCATGCAATATGCGAGTGAATTAACTCTGTTTACAGACAAAAATCATGCTACATGCAAATCAACGAATTTTTTACGTTGGATCGTAGGGGTAGTAAGTGCCGACAGTCGACGAGCAGTAACCGAGTGTATGTTTCCGCATGTAAACCGCTTTAGCCTTTCCTTTGTATTTACCGTAGGGTACAAACCTGGAGAAAAAGACATAAAATTCGTTTTGTCTCGACTACATATCTATAGTCTATTCGCAACTATGGCTAGAACAAAAGTACAGTAACTCTAAAGTTAAAATTACAAATCGTATTCAGATATTGACTTTTGAGTATGTTAGATGATACAGACAACGGTCTGCTGTCGACCCTGAATTTAACCGCATGCTAGAAAATCAATATCTGAATTCTCATTTGAAACCTATACATTGGGTTACTGTTATGGTTAATTACATGCTCAGTTATGAAAGGACTTTAGACTCGACCTACCTTACGCATGACTGTTTTTCAATCTCTGCCATTGCTATAGCAATTACCGCGCGAGATTTCGCGGTCAGCTTGCTGTCTAGTGTATACGGTATTTGCCCATCTGTGACGAAGCTCAACCTTTGCTTTAATTTACATTCCTATTTTTCTTTCTCATGATGACGTTTCGTTGCTGAATCATAATGATTTCGCATTTTAGCTTCATCATCAGCCATTGCTCAACTTGAAATCGTAATATTTTTATATTAGTTGTTGAAATGTAACTTCCATTGGAGCAGCCGTCTCATTCATGAGCAAGGCGCCCAATGTTTATATTATGCAATTCGGATCCGATTGCTTTTCATTTTGTTTCAGTTTTTAATAAACTTCATTAAAATATTTGGCTTCTTAAACTTATCTAGTGACAGGTAATGACTTCTGCCACACATCGGACCATTGCCGATTCTCCCCGAAGTTTTCAGGATTTTCAGTTTGGAAAGTTATCTGAACAAAAACAGTCCAACAGGTTTTTACATGCTGCGCTTTTTTTGACTCACCCTCACAGTCATGGAAATCGAGAAAATTAAATCGTCTCCATTATGTGCAGAAATCAGTTATGACACTGAAAGATAAAAAACAAAAACCTCGTTTGAGCATATCGTGAAAAACTAGCTTCAATTGCTTCATTCAGTGAAATCTGTAAACTGAATCTTTGTGAAAGTTAAAATCAAAAGGGCCGAGCAAACTTTTCTTTTTGATCAGTGAACTTAGTCGTTTCAAAATTACGAATTCAAGAAAAGCACAGTTAGATTAGAACTGTGATTCCCAATCCATATTCGATTATCGATTTCCCACATAAAAGTCAGATATAATGGTTGACTGATCGATAACTGAATACGGAGTGTAAATCCTAACTTCAACGTACTGTACTTCTTCGAGCCCCAGTTCAGAAAAATCTTACATTTACAGTGAAACAATGAATAAAAATAACGCTATTTTTCCCGTGTTTTCATGCAATTATTCATTTTGGCATAGCGCCAGAGCTGGGTCCATTTAAATCTAAGATTACAGAATGGCACAATCCCCATGCATAATTGGTAAAAACAGACTCGAATATGTTTCATTCTGAGAAACCTGTGAACCGAAATTTTAAAAATCCGTTGTTTTCGTCTGCAAATCTTAGCTAAACTACAGGCCAATCGAAATTCTTTAGTTTTTGTTTATTGAAGAAAATGCCGAACGTAAGGAACAATTTACCTGAAAGCGGGTTTTTTTTAAGTTTTTTGTCTTGTCTTCAGGCGTTTTTAGAATTTGCCTGATTTTGGAGAGAAAAGCAGCAAATTCAGACAATTCCGAGTCAAAAATGCATTGCAAATGATGTTGTTTGGTTTTGGTCG
Source organism: Prionchulus punctatus (assembly GCA_034698125.1). Classification (NCBI taxonomy): domain Eukaryota; kingdom Metazoa; phylum Nematoda; class Enoplea; order Mononchida; family Mononchidae; genus Prionchulus; species Prionchulus punctatus. Next base: position 3,628 of record JAQGBA010000191.1, on the reverse strand, counting down.
TCAATTTTTACTTGATGTCAATGTTTACATTTTTTGTTCATTGTTCCTTTATTGAAATCAAAATTACTTGGCACACACACACACTAAAACCTTTTTTTGCGGATAAATATTCACGAAAATTAAAGAATTGCAAAACAAATCGTGAAAAAACAAAAAAAATTGTCACCTCAATGCATCGACGCACACTGAAGGCGACTTTGTATGCCAAACTACATGCAGAATTTTTCAAGGCATTTTCCAGCAATTTTAAGTTAAATTTCTGCCATTTTATTAAAGTAGACTAACAAGGACCATAGTTAGTCCATGTCAGGTCCAAAACTTCCGACTGAAAGGTCTTTTTTCGTTCTTTCAAAGAATCGCCAAAAATTGAGTTGTTCACCAGTGGTTTTGAGTTTGTGTTTTCATCGTTGCATTTGAATTGATGCTGCTCATCGCCGGATGAATGAAATCGAAAAATTTCAACAGCATTATAAAGGCCTTAGTCTATAGTATCTAAATGGCTTATGCAAAAATTAAAAAACTAATTTTATAACCGAGCCAACGACGTTAATTGGTACGAAATCGTTCAAAAGTTGGGTTTTGTGCCCTTTAAAGCGGTCGTGAAGTCGATCCGATCTTGTTGCAGCGACGAAATTTGACTGTCTAACGCAGAATTGTCTCACGATTCCGATGTAGTAATTATTTTCTCGATCAGTTCATTAGCTATCGAGAAAATTTGTTTTTAAGTGAATGTAGAAAACGCAGATCGTCGTCCAATAAACGAAAATAGAGCGCTGCGCTGGCTGTCTTCGCAGCGGTCGTCGACCGTCGCATATATTAAGAGCGTCGATGCCGCTCGTTCAAATTGAATTTTTGCTCGTTGCTCGTCGCGTTGTAGCCGTTTTCGCGCGTTTTCCCACGTTTTTTCGTTTTAAATTCGAATTTTCGATATTCTTCGCTCAGAAATAGTAATAAAAAATGGCCGATACTGCAACCGCACCGCCTACCGCCTCACCAACGTCGGCGTCGACGAAAAAACCGTCCAAATCTTCGCCGAAAAAAGCCGCGCCGAAAAAAGCGGCGACAAAATCCGCGGCGGCCAAAAAACCGAAAGCTCCGTCGAGCCATCCGCAATATTTGGACATGGCCACGAAAGCTGTTCAAGTAATTCTTTTTTCGAATTTTGTTTTTCCTGCTGATTGACCAGTAATCTGTATTACAAATGTCTGGTTTCTATATTCATTATTTTTTGTTTTGCAGGCTTTGAAAGAACACAAAGGCGCATCACGACAAGCGATTTTGAAATACATAATGGCGAATTTCAACGTCGGCGGAGACGCGAAAATGATCAACAGCCGTTTGAAACAAGCATTGAAACGAGGCGTAACCGGCGGACAATTGAAACAAGCGACCGGCCTCGGCGCCGCGGGACGATTCCGGGTCGGCGAAAAGAAAGCGTCCGAAGGAAAAAAGAAAGTCTCTAAACCGAAAACAGGTACGTACAGCTTCGTTTGATGCGCCTTTAATGAATTTTCTTCGCTGTATAAATCTTGCCATTGAATTTGTACTGTGATTTTTAAGTCATTTTTATTTTTATTTTCAGCTTCCAAACCGAAAGCCGCTGCTTCTACGTCGGCCGCCGCCGGCGTAAAGAAAGTTGCTAAAGCTAAAACCGCCAAGCCGAAAAGTCCGAAGAAACCGAAACCCGCCATGGCTAAAAAACCGAAAGCCAAAGCCGCGCCGAAACCGAAAGTCGCCAAGCCGAAATCGCCGGCTAAACCGAAAGCCGTGAAAGCTAAATCTGTCGCTAAACCGAAATCCAAAGCGTCCCCGAAGAAGAAAGCTTCACCGAAAAAAGCCAAGGCGCCAGCGAAATCCAAAGCAGCGAAAAAAGCCGCGCCGGCCGCCACTTCTTAAGTCGAAATCAAAACAATGAACAATTTTTAATGATCTGATTTTAGTTTTCGCTTCTTTTCAATCGATGCCGTGTACATAAAGTTAATGTAAAGTTTCATCTTCATTTTTTGTTTATTTTTTATGTCGTTACGTCGTATTTTTAACAATTTTGATAAGTTTCACTTTGGCTGGCCATTTTGAAACTTTTCACATCCTTCCTTGTCGAGGTCACAGACAATTTTTGTTAGCGAAGTGCAAAGTGTTTATAGATGCTTGCTGCTGTAAATTTAAAAGTTTACTGTAATAAAATTAATTCAAAGTTCCGACTGGGCTTTTCGTAAACAAAAATTAATTTCTTTTAAACTAAGTCATTGGAAAACAAAATTGCCTTTACCATATGTGAGAATGAGTACTTTCTTTAGTTGCAATGCAGTGACCCAGAAATTTGTAGCGAGGGAATGATAGTCATGGAGCAGAAACTTGGAAGTCACAATATAAATGTTATTAGTTGAAGTCGCAAGACAGTTATAACACCAAAGGCACAAAGAATTTTATTGACAACCATTTTTGGGGTGTGACAACCCACCTAATTTAAAGGTCACACCACACGTGACACTGGCCTTGCCCATGACTACAGCCATGGACCAGCGTGGTTCTTCGACGGTTCCACCACCACCACCTGGCATGTAAAACCAAAAGAGATTCGCGTCAGAGATTTTGGTAAAAGACAAATAGAAAAAACGTGGGAAAAAAAAAAAATATTCACAAATTTGAAAAAAGGCTGCAACTTTCTACGTGTAAAATTAAAGCATTTTTCTTCTTAATTTGTATGAAATGTTGTTTGTGAGAAATCAGTCAGTTAAAACTTATCGCCGTGGACTTTCATTTTTCAAGCAAAAAATCAGAATCGAAAGAAACAAAAGGAAGTTTCTTACTTTAAAGTCTTTACACACCAGTAACTCGGTTTGTATTTTTTGTTAAAACTTTCAACTGTCAAACCTTGGCTCAATTCTTCACTGCTGCAAGATTTTACTGGTCATTGATTTTCGTCACGGCTTAGTTGCGAATCTATAACAAGTTTGCAGCTACTAGACGCTGAAAATGTTGCATCAAATCTTCAATGTTGGAATCGGTTTGATTTCAACATTTCTGATCGTTTCGAGCTTTTCCACAGTTCGTCGAAGCGATGATGTGAAAAGCCTGCAAAAGAAAGGAACATGAGCTTTTTCGAAGGCGACGTGGTGGGCATCAACCTAACAACGATCAAAATGTTGAAGTTGGACGAATTCGAATTCATGTCAGCCAACATCGGACCAAATCAAAAATGGCCAGACGCTGTTGTCCCATATGTCGTAGACGAGAATTATTCAGATGACTACCGCGACTTGCTTTTGCAGGCATTCGCAGAGATCCAACAACTTACCTGCATCAGGTATGACACAAACAAGAAATCCAACTAATCAATTGCTCAGCGGTCATTATTTCGATTTCAGGTTTGTGCCTTTCAATACATACATGCATACATACATACATACAATACATACAATACATACATACAATACATACAATACATACAAGGGCAACATAAAGCTGTTGTATATAACGAAAAATACGAAAGGCGCCTGCGCATCAACCATTGGTTCGCTGATAGGAGCGACCGTCAGGGCTGAAACTCATGAGGCTCATACAAGCATGAATTCTGAAGTTAACAAACGGTTTAGAATTGCTGAAGAATCGGTAGCAGTTGAAGCTA